>JASAND010025357.1:0-10779 GCA_030248195.1 Trissonchulus latispiculum
CAAACTACCATACCAAATTTGACAAGTCAAACAACTTTTAGCATTTTTGACATTTTGAAAATTTTTGCATTTTCGACACCCCAAAAATTCAAAATTTACCTATTTTTTGAAGTCTTGTGGAAAATTTTCCACAGCAGTTAGACAATTCCTTTTGATAGTTTCTGTGAGAGTAATGTCTGCTTGTTCCAGTTCTTGGCAAGCTGTCAATAGAATTTAAAAAATGGAAAAATGAAACCAAGGGGTGCGGAAAAACCGATTTTTGTTTTTGTCGCTGAACTCCCAAAAATGGTTCTGTGCTGAAAAGACGTCCATATAGCAAGTTTAAAACGCTCTTTCACGTGAACAGCTCAAAATTGCTTTCGGACACGACAGTTTTTTGTTAGGCCACCAAAACCTCATTTTAGCTGATTGGCTGATTGGCTGACCTAACCTGACCAAAAACCACTCTGGGACAAAACAAACCCGCGAAAGAGAACAAAACAATATTTATTTTATTTCATCAAATTTCGAAAGATTTACAATTTTTTGCATTTTACCATTGAAACTAGCGAATTTGATGAAACCTATCCGGTTGATGCTGCAAATTTTGATCGTTTTTCCACCTATTATACGGAACATCGAAAAAATGAAGATGTGAACTCAGCGAGGCCGAATTTATATACTTATTACATGCATAAAATCGCTTAAAATCGCATAAAGTCAAAATTATTATGAGCTGTATGCCCTGTCCGAAACATTGGGTTGGTTTTTCCCATCGGTTGGTTTTCCCCCGATATTGCTTTTTACCCCGGGTAGCAAAACATAGCTGATACAACTCGATGCTTTAATACCATATCAACAACGAATAACTACGTTAGCTGTCCGAGTAAAGTATATATACATAAAACGGGGGTCTGGCGGCGACAGCCCCCAGCAAAAAATAGAAAATTTTAAAAGATTTTGGTTCCAAACCTGATTTTTCCAAGCACATTTTTTTCAAAAATTTTTGCGTACTGTGGCGCAACGGCCCAAAAAATTTTGCGTATTTCAGAAAAAAATTGCGTAATTTCGCAGTTTGTGGCGCAAATAAAAAACCCAGTTGGGACCTCGAAAAATTTCTAAGTCCAAACGTCGATTTTTCTATTTTTGACCATCTGTAAAAATCGACCCAGAGCGAAATTCGGAAATCAAACATAAACTTGATCTGGACCATCGCCTAGATAATCAAAAATTAGTATAGAAAAATTTTTCCTATGGGCCGTTTGAAAAATCGGTGTGCGCAAAAATCGCCCTAAAAAAGTGGTCGATACAAAGAAAAAAAACCCCCCACTCTTAAACTTGTATCAAAAAGTCGATTTTTTTCAAAGTTCATTTTTTCCGGGCAAGTTTGGTATCATTCGAAAGCTCTTGGCCTGGAGATTTCAAAAATGTAAACTTTAGCTCTCAACTCCCTACCGTTAATTAGTTATGGCTAATTAACAGTTTCCCAAATCCGCAAAGTGCCTTTATAGCTCATATTATGAGGGGCGCTCCGCGCACCCTCATGATATATACAAGAATAAAAATGCTCCGGAGGAGCATGAAAAATGCAATATGGGTGACATTAGGTTGTAAATGGACAGAGGACTAGGTTTTAAAACGCTAATATGGGAGGGGCAGGTTGTAAATGCCAGGAGGACTAGGTTAAAAGCGCACTAATATGGACCAGCTTCGCTGAACAACCCATATTCGCGAAAACTGTCCAGAGTTTCTATCGGCTGTTGCTTGCTGTTGATATTGACAGTTCTTCAGAAAGTTGTACGATTTGTCAGCATGGCCTGCAAGTATATATATGTGTCGTGCTCCTTATTATACAACTTAATAATACACGTACATAATGTCAACTGCTTTTCGCATCAACTTAATACAAGATTCTGCGCTGACACTGCAGAAAAAACACCTTGAACACCTTTCTGCCAGAACTGCATTGTTTATTTGGAATAAGCTTTAATATTTCAAAATTGTCCCGCTTGCTTTGAAAGCTGAAGAATGCAGATCTTACTCGTATGTCATGTGGAGTGGAGCATGAGTGACCGCGAATATGGGTTGTTCAGCGAAGCTGGTCCATATTAGTGCGCTTTTAACCTAGTCCTCCTGGCATTTACAACCTGCCCCTCCCATATTAACGTTTTAAAACCTAGTCCTCTGTCCATTTACAACCTAATGTCACACATATTGCATTTTTCATGCTCCACCGGAGCATTTTTATTCTTGTCCTATTTCATTTTTAAGGTTCTCAGTAAAAAGCAAAAACGTTAAAGCTGTGTGAAAGAAACTATGAAAATTCCGCCAATCATTAATCGTCAACCGAAAGTACAGAACAAAGAAGCTTGAAAAGTTCCAAGTTCTTCCTTTTTCTCTATTTTGACAGAAATCCAACATCCAGTACCCATGGGTGCAATAGTTTTAGTTGCTGTCCTGTATATAGCATATAGTACTCTACTGCAGCGCAACCAAATGCAAACTTTACTGCCAGTGAAGGAAACTCATACGGCACGATTTGCAATGCTCTGCCGCACTTGTGTGCAAAATTTCAGACGATTGCAACTTACCTGTAGCTAGTTACAGGCCGTGCTGTACTTCAGCAGCACTCTACTGCAGCGCAACCAAATGCAAACTTTACTGTCGGTGAAGGAAACTCATACGGCACGATTTACAATGCTCTGCCGCACTTGTGTGCAAAATTTCGGACGATTGCAACTTACCTGTAACTAGTTATAGGCCGTGCTGTACTTCAGCAGCACTCTACTGCAGCGCAACCAGATGAAAACTTTACTGTCGGTGAAGGAAACTCATACGGCACGATTTGCAATGCTTTGCCGCACTTGTGTGCAAAATTTCAGACGATTGCAACTTACCTGTAGCTAGTTACAGGCCGTGCTGTACTTCAGCAGCACTCTACTGCAGCGCAACCAGATGAAAACTTTACTGTCGGTGAAGGAAACTCATACGGCACCGCACAGAGCTGCGACTATGCTCATCGTGTTCAGCGACCCCGATAACCCTTATATGCGTCCCACTATATGGCCCAAAACAGCATATTTAGGCCTATTTTTGACTATTTTCTGTGGAGTTGGGACTTAGAAATTTTCCGAAAATGGCTATTTGGCCGGACCAACTTTGGGCCGGCCGCCAGAACGATCCTGGCCAGATATCAAAAATCGCCCTCGTTAGGACATATAAACCCTTCCGTAGATCCTTATGCAACAAACCGTCTCTCTAGCATCTTTCCTGAGTCCTGTAGCTTTGACATAAAATTGGCCATTTTTGGCCATTTTAGCGCCAAGTCCACTTTTGGCCGGCCGTACAGGTGGCTGCCGAGCCGGTCAGCGAACAAATATCAAAAAGGTTCACTTTCGGGATATATACGTTCAGAAAAACCAAACTTCACCTGCTGAAAATGCCCAGATCGTTCTAACACTCCGACAGAAAATTGCATTTTTCCAAGCGTGACTTACACGGAAAAAAACAAACGGACCTAACTTGTCCGGAAGCGAAAATTTTCAAAGTTGGAAATTTTGACCAAAACTTTTTTGCGACTTGTAGTACTCGTCGTGTAGATTCCAACGATACCAAAATTGTCCAGTTTGGTTGAGTATTTAGCTGGCACGGAGCTCGAACGGGTCTCCAAGGGCCGCACTGAGCCTTTTACACCCATATTATAGGGGAGCGCTTTCGCGCTCCCCTATAATACATAAATATATATTTACAAATTTTATTTTGCTTTCACAACGTATATATATATATATATAAATGGGCACTGCAAGATTGATAATTGCCAGCTTCTGAAAGTGTTCTAGAATAAATCGTGGAAGTGAAAAATTCTCTGGGTTTTCTCTAGCCAAAAAAAGTGGGGGGATCACCCCCCCCCCCACTTGTGGGGGGGAAGACCAAAAGTGGGGGGGGAATAAAATGGGCTAAAACTGCTAAAAATGCGGTAAAAATTGTGTGTTTTCTACGTATACTGCTACATCTAAGCTAAAAAGTGCTCAAAAATCAAGATTTAGTACCAAAATAGACGATTTTTAACCAAAAAATTCCGGCGAAGCCGGAAAATTTTTGAAAATTTTGACCAAAAATAATAAAAATATGTAATTTACTAGGCACCTTATAGATATTGGGGGGGGAAGCCCAAAAAAAGTGGGGGGGGGACGAGTGGGGGGGGGGGGGAAGGGTCGGGGGGGGGGGGGGAGGGGGGGAACCCAAAAAAGTAGGGGGTCCCCCCCCCCTACCCCCCCCACCCCCACTAAAGAAAACCCAGATTCTGAAAAGCATCCAATTCCCGTTTTGGTTTTCCACTGATCGATTATATATATATACAACTCAATAACTCATCTCATCATAACTAATCTTTTTAAACATTTGAATTGCTGAATTTTTCACGATTTCAAAAAATTCTTCAACTTCTGGGGGGGCTCCGCCCCCAGACCCCCCCCCCGTTTCGCACGTTATCTTTGTTGCCCTTGTAGCTTGTCCTCTTTATTGCCACCATTCCTTGTATTATGTAGGGGCGCGATAGCGCCCCTACATAATATGGGTATAAAGGCGTCTGCGCGGCCCCCTGGAGACCGTGTTGGCCTGGTGCCAGCTAATTAGAGGCCCGGGAGTGGTAAAAAGGTTACCATCGTAAACAACTCGAGTAGTACTACAAGTACCACCATACTTTTGGTTCGAATTCGAAACTTCGAATTTTTGCACTAGGCGATAGTTACCGTGCGTTTGTTTTTTTTTCTCGGTGAATAACGCTTATTGGAAATGCATTTTACGGCTAAGTGTTGGAACGATGTGGGCATTTTGGCACCATACTACTATTATATGTTGGTAGACAGGATCCCCCCATGCTACCTTTTTTTGGTCATTTTGGCACCTGGCCAATTTTGGCTCTGTGCCAAGGTCCCAAAGTCGGACTTTCGCTATTTTTCGCAAATTTTGGTCACACTTTTCTAGAACTGGGTAGAAGCTGGAGAGGTCTAGTATCTTTTGTTGAAAATTACCAGTAGGGGTGCATAAAGTAACGAGGGGGATTTTTTAATTTTGCTCCCTAGCTTTCAGGAGATGGGCCCAAACTTTGCATTTTTTTGGCCTGTTTGGGCGAAAGTTTCTAAGTCCCACTTTTACTAGAAATGCCCTAAAAGTCACTAAAAATGGCGTTTTTCGGCCTTGGGGTGGTCCCCATACATGGTAAATTAGGGTCGCTGAAAACGATGAGCATACTGCCGATACCGCCCGAAGTGACCACTGGTCAGCATGGCTCCTGTGGTTCCTCGCCCAGGGTCAAAGTTGTGAAAACTCACTCTAATCAGCGTTTTTCGGCGTTTTGGTCGGGGGTATATATAGTAAATCGACTACCCTCGTTTCAATGGGCATATCGCCGAAACCGACGGAAGTGACCACTGGTCACTACAGCCTATGGGGCCTATTGACCACTGGTCAAACGGCCTAAAACTGCGTTTTTCGGCGTTTTGGTCGGGGGCATATATAGTAAATCGACTACGCTCGTTTCAATGGGCATATCGCCGAAACCGACGGAAGTGACCACTGGTCACTACAGCCTATGGGGCCTATTGACCACTGGTCAAACGGCCCAAAACTGCGTTTTTCGGCGTTTTGGTAGGGGGCATATAAAGTAAATCGACTACGCTCGTTTCAATGGGCATATTGCCGAAACCGACGGAAGTGACCACTGGTCACTACGGCCTAGTAGTCCTATTGACCACTGGTCAAACGGCCCAAAACTGCGTTTTTCGGCGTTTTGGTAGGGGGCATAAATGGTAAATCGACTATGCTCGTTTCAATGGGCATATTGCCGAAACCGACGGAAGTGACCACTGGTCACTACAGCCTATGGGGCCTATTGACCACTGGTCAAACGGCCTAAAACTGCGTTTTTCGGCGTTTTGGTCGGGGGCATATATAGTAAATCGACTACGCTCGTTTCAATGGGCATATCGCCGAAACCGACGGAAGTGACCACTGGTCACTACAGCCTATGGGGCCTATTGACCCCTGGTCAAACGGCCCAAAACTGCGTTTTTCGGCGTTTTGGTAGGGGGCATATATAGTAAATCGACTACGCTCGTTTCAATGGGCATATTGCCGAAACCGACGGAAGTGACCACTGGTCACTACAGCCTATGGGGCCTATTGACCACTGGTCAAACGGCCCAAAACTGCGTTTTTCGGCGTTTTGGTAGGGGGCATAAATGGTAAATCGACTATGCTCGTTTCAATGGGCATATTGCCGAAACCGACGGAAGTGACCACTGGTCACTACGGCCTAGTAGTCCTATTGACCACTGGTCAAACGGCCTAAAACTGCGTTTTTCGGCGTTTTGATCGGGGGCATATATAGTAAATCGACTACGCTCGTTTCAATGGGCATATTGCCGAAATTGAGGGAAGTGACCTGTGGTTACTACCAGAGATGAAACCGGGTCACCGGGTCACCGGGTCAGTTCGGGTCACTATATGGACCGGGTCACCGGGTCACCGGGTCAGGAGCTCTGACCCGGTCTTGACCCGGTATTTTTGATTGGAGGAATTTTTTTGCTGTTATAGGTTATTTTTCAACGTTTTACCAATTTTTGCCAACTGAAAACTTCAACAATTACCCAAAAACTAGCAATGGAAATATTCTTAACTTAATCGTGTAGTTTGTTAAATGCTTGTCGCTGTAGTTTATAGTCCTCATAATATTTGTAATGTACTGTCAAGCTTAAATCTAGGCTTGAAACTACAATGATTGCGTTGAATCTTAACTCGAAAATAAGAACTATTACATAGGCCCTGAGAGTCTTTATTTTAAAATCTAAAATTCTACATGCTCCATCTACTGTAAGTGATCTATCGCTGCTGCTGTTATTTTTGGAGGGAGAGGGTCAGACTGTGGGTTGAAATCTCGGTAAGAAAGAAAATCTCAGCAAAACAAGGTTTACAGATTCTGAGTTTTACGTTGTATTTTTGCAATTGTTATGGCTTATCTTCAGGAACCAATTGTGATTCATTTTATTTGATATTCTCTGAATCCTAGCCATACGAAAAACATTTCCAAAGAATTTCCGCTGAGTGAAACTTCAATCATACATACTACTTAATGTACGAAATATATAATGATAAACAGAAAAGTGCTAATGTTAAACCCTATGATTAGAATTACATGATGCTATGACTTTGGCAAAGTATGCTGTTCCAATTTATGTAGTTTACATCACATTATTGAGTGCAAAATAGTGCAAATCGTTTTGATTTTTTTTTGGCTTACTTACAATATTCACTTTCCAATGCTACTACTTTAAGGAAAACAAAACTTTTGCCCAACTTGATATTTTAGTCGTCAAAAATGTCCAAAATGGTAAAAAACACTCACCGCACCCCAATGAAGTATGTTTAATTTTTTGCAAGCTTAAACTTAAACTTTCAAAAATACCGGGTCACCGGGTCACCGGGTCAGGGGTCGACCGGGTCACCGGGTCACCGGGTCAGTAAATAGTGACCCGGTTTCATCTCTGGTTACTACGGTCTATGGGGCCTATTGACCAGTGGTCAAACCCCTTAAAACAGCGTTTTGCGGCGTTTTGGTTGGGGGCATACATAGTAAATCCACTACGCTCGTTTCAATGGGCATAATATTGCCGAAATCGAGGGAGTGACCAGTAGTCACTACGGTCTATGGGGCCTATTGACCACTGGTCAAACGGCCTAAAACTGCGTTTTTCGGCTTCTTGGTCGGGGGCATATATTGTAAATCGACTACGCTCGTTTAGCATGGCACTGTTCAAGCTCCTTGTATCCATTACGTACCGCATTGCTGGAAAGGGATCCTTTAAAATGACAGAAGGACAAGAAATAAAAATGCTCCTCTGGAGCATGAAAAAGTAATATGGGTGATGGTGAGGTTGCAAAATCAAGAGAGGATTAGTCTTTAAAATGCTTAATATGGGGCTAGGTTAAAAAATAGAAGAGGACTAGGTTGTGAGCGAATTAATATGGGCACAGCTTCGCCGAACAACCCATATTCGCGGGATTTCACGTTTCGTCTTAGCTTAGAGCTATCAATGTCAGTCAATAAAAAATTTAAGCAGTTGAATACTCATC
This sequence comes from Trissonchulus latispiculum, assembly GCA_030248195.1. Taxonomy (NCBI): domain Eukaryota; kingdom Metazoa; phylum Nematoda; class Enoplea; order Enoplida; family Ironidae; genus Trissonchulus; species Trissonchulus latispiculum. The sequence continues at coordinate 8,113 of JASAND010025357.1, forward strand.
GAATATAGCTGTTTGCACGTACTGTTAGACTAGCTGCTAAGAATATATGCGTAAATTATCAACATTTTGTTGTGTTGAACTACCGCAGGCTCTACTACTAGGAGAGGTCTAAGGATACGATGCTAAAGCTATTGGTCCAAGTCAGGAGGAAATAGAAGATCGTGGGAGAGTCCTAAATTATTCTTGAATACAAATTTTCCGTATAAATGGCTACGTAAAATGCGCTGGTTAGTATGAAGCACTTATCGATGAAAACGTTTGCTAAAATAAAAGTTCGAATAAAGCTCGAGCACATACCGTAGCTGTAGGTTATTTATGAACTATAAACCAAATGTATCGTGGATATGCATTATAATTTACATTTACAAACCGCGAATATGGGTTGTTCGGCGAAGCTATGCCCATATTAATTCGCTCACAACCTAGTCCTCTTCTATTTTTTAACCTAGCCCCATATTAAGCATTTTAAAGACTAATCCTCTCTTGATTTTGCAACCTCACCATCACCCATATTACTTTTTCATGCTCCAGAGGAGCATTTTTATTTCTTGTATACTTATACTATTTTACTGCAAGTTTTTCACTTCGTAGGTTACTATATATACGTACATGTATATACATCTCCATTTTATTTATTTAATCTTTTCAAAAGTTTGCATGACGGATTTTATCCAATTTCAAAAAAATTCTTCCACTTCTGGGGGGCTCTGCCCCCCAGGCCCCCCGTGTGCTTCTTGTGTATATCAATTCTTCATGCTTTGCTTCACTCACGGGGTCTAGTTGTTTTTCAATTGGCAAGTGAACTAACCTTTCCATACACAATATTTTCTTGTAAAAATATTTTGTTCCTGGAAAAAGCAAATTTTTACCACCCACCCCCCCCCGAAAAATTTTGGTTATATACCCTCCTCCCCAGAAAAATTTTTCAGCGGCCCCCCCTTTTCAAAATCCTGGATCCGCCACTGGTCGCCAAACCCCCCCTAAAAAATTTTTCCTACCCCGTCTCCCAAATCTATTTTTTCAGACCCCTCCGCCCTAAAAATTTTCAAACCCCTACCTAAATGTTTGAAAATTTTTAGCTAAAAATTCGAAATTTTTCCAAAAAAATCCAAAAATTAGCGAGAAATTGCTAGAATTTGCTTATTTAAGCTAAAAATCGTTAAAAATAGCTGTAAATTGAGAAAATTTTTCATTTTTTAACGAAAAACCGACTTTTTTCGAAATTTTTCACCGACCTCCCCCCTAGAAATTTTTTCTTACCCCTCCCCCCAAGTTGGGGCCCCTCTGGAGACCCCCCAACCCTCCCCCAAAAATTTTTCATTTTTTATGCCAAAAATTGCATTTTCAGCCGTTTCTAATGATAAAAACATCTAACCATAAAGTAATTTTAACATTAGACAGTGGTTTTAAGCTCAAAAACTTGATTGCCAACATGTTTTCAAGTCCAAAATAAGGTCAATATTGTGCCAGAAAGTCCATAAAGCCGTTAAAAGCGTGTATTTCTCACGATAATAAACACGTTAAGCCAAAAATTTGGACTTTTTTGAAAAATTTTGCAAAATCTGCCCTAGAAATGCCCAATTTTGGGCAATTTTTACCCCCCCTAGTTGGGGGGACCTCGTCCCCCCCCCCCCCCAAAAGTTTTGGGGGAGGTTGAAAAAGGCTTGGGGGCTACCCCCCAACCCCCCCCCCCACCTTACACCTCTGCTATGGCCTGTCCCTGTATGCTGTAGCACAAACCTTAGCAAGGAACAGTTAAATTTTGCTTCATAAACTGAAAATTTTTGGTGTGTAGGCGTTTTAATACAAGAACTAACCATTCTTTGTATGTTTTGAGGATAGCATACTGGGTTTTCTTTAGTGGGGGGACCCCCCCACTTTTTGGGTTCCCCTCCCCACTCGACCCCTTCCCCCCCACTCGTCCCCCCCCACTTTTTGGCTTCCCCCCCCACTCACTCATAAGGTACCCAGAAAATGCCAAATTTTTAGGATTTTTTGGTCAATATTTTCAAAAATTTTCCGGCTTCGCCGGAATTTTTTGGTTAAAAATCGTCTATTTTGGTACTAAATCTTGATTTTTGAGCACTTTTTAGCTTATATGTAGCAGTATACGTAGAAAACACGCAATTTTTACCGCATTGTCAGCATTTTTAGCCCATTTTGTTTCCCTCCCCCCACTTTTGGTCTTCCCCCCCCCACAAGTGGGGGGGGATCCCCCCCACTTTTTTTTGGCTAGAGAAAACCCAGGCATATAGGAAGCTTAACAAAAAAATCAAAATTCGGTAACTATGGGCTAATACTGACTTCTGGGATCACGTTTACCGTCGGACGGTTCAGGCCCGGCTGGTTACCAGGCCTGGACTACCAGGTTTTGCCAGGCAACCCTCAAAAACAACGTATATAAGTGGCAAATTTTCGAGGCTCAGCTGAGCTCGAAATTTGACGTTAGTTTACCAGCGCCATTGGTTCTTCATCGAAGAAATCATTGATTATGTCCATCCATTAAAAATTTAAACAAGGGCAAATCAATCAACCGAATACTTAGAGGTCCAACTAGGTTCTTGAGTATGGCGGGACGGTTGATATGGCCCTAATAGCTAGAGGGGCGGTCACAGGAACACGAGGGCCGTCAGGTTTTCCCGAGCAACACAACGAAACGGCAGCGTC
>JASAND010025358.1:0-17435 GCA_030248195.1 Trissonchulus latispiculum
TTGAAGCTAGCGCCTAGCAGTCAGCAGAAATTTTTAATCAATTATGTTGGTAGTTGTGAAAAATGGGGGTTCGGGCACATAAAAGCGACGGCAGCACACAACTGGAAAGCGGTCAAGATCTCAGCACCCGATATTTTTTGACCACACACAACTATGCTCTATATATGTGACAAAAAGTAGGCCAATCAAGCAAAGTCGGGGCATGTCGATTTTAGTAGCCCCTCCCCCCAGTTAATTCTAATCTAATTTGTTATAAAATCTTCAAAGAAATAGGCAAAGGACCCATAAGTCCTCGTTTCATTCCCAGCTAGCCTAGAAAATTGTTAATCTTTGCAAAAAATAGCGGTTGCTTTAAACGGACATCTCATCATGTTATCCTGCATGTTACAAAAGGACATTTAACTTTAAGAAATCATTCATAAAACCGTCTAATTCTCGAGTAAAATTTTAATTCGAAGGCGCAGTTTTCTTTGTAATGTTATGACTGTGTTGTGTTGTATCAGTTTGCCAAAAGTAGCACAATTGATCAATTTTTTGAGCAAAGCCGGTTTTTCGCGGAAACATTTTAACTGGCAGAATTTGGAAACACATTCTATCGGCCTCATCTATTTTCTTAATTGCGTAAAAGAAGAAAAAGTAATCATGTTCGCAGTCTCACTAGAAATCTTGCTTTGTCTAAGTGGAGTTCAGATTCTCTTGCACTGGGTATCTCAAGCGTAACAATACTGAATGCAAGTAATAAATCGGCCAAAAAATTTTTATTTCAAAACTTCAGCGATTAGTATTTAAAAACATGAAATTTAATGAAATTCTTCCGACCAGGCATCACTAGTTTTCCGCTGACCTAGTTGATACAGTCTGTGTTGCTGACAAACAGCGAGCCGAATGTCGAACCATCCTGGGTGCGACTGAAGCTACTTCAAACAATCTTTTCTTAATGTGGCCGGCACACCATGTGACTTAGAGATCACGTTTTCAATCTGTGACCTTCTCTTGTCCGCTTTCTTTTCGCTTCGAAATTTTTGCAATTCCAGAATAATCCGTAATGGAAATGTTTAAAAAGATTTTATTTGGCACCTGTTGCATCTAACGCAATACCTTCAGTAATTTTCAATACTATTGACACACATTCCGATATTTCAATGTTATAATATAGTTAAACTAATTAAAGTATTAAAAATTAATGAAATGTTTAGGACTAGCATTGAGAAAAACTGTAGTAAATATCAAACATAGGTTCAGATTCGAAAACTGTGAGAGCTACTGATCCCTGAAAACAGCATTGGAAGTAGAGCACCGGGGGGTCTGGGGGGCAGAGCCCCCCAGAAGTTGGAGATTTTTTGCAATTACGGATTAAATCCGTAATAGAAATGTTTAAAAGAATTAATTTGGCATCTGTTACATTTCATTCTTGGCGTAAATTGCAACTGTAAATTTTGTATTTTGAATAAAGTCAGTACAGTATCAGTAAGCAAGAGTTGTAGCGTGCTGTGCGTGGTTATAGCATTATTCTTCAAAAATGTGTTTTAAAAGCTCAAATGTTCACGATTATGCACATTGTAATAATTTACTTATTGATGTGAAATTTTCGAGTTCAAAAAGATATATCGATACAGGTGGACAACGACTTAACAAATAATATTGAGACATGATCTGGCACCTTGGCGCTCCATGACAAAGTGGGAAGGAAAACGCCAAAGGCCTGGCGGCGGAGCACCCAGAACTCAAAGAAATTTTTGGAAAAAACGGAAAAATTGGTTCTGGAAACATTTAAAGTTTTTACTCTGTTCGACAAATCTCTAATTCGACAAAACGCGCTAATTTAGTGCTGGTGCCGAAATCACCCCACCCGGGGGTAACTTCGGCACCTGGCTAAAATTAATGTCGCACTTCGAAATGTCAACGTATGACAGCGGAGCGCGATAGAGGACGTCGAAAGCGTCAAATTGATACCAAAACTGGCTCGGTCGGGCTAATAATTCAAAAGTTTTACTGCTTGAAATTTTGAAAACCAGCCGAAGTTACCCCATTTTATTAACGCTAGTTACAATAAATTCATCGTGAAATGCACGTACATAGGCCTTTTGTATTTGAAAATTTTAGAAAAATGGTAGTCTTGCATTATGTAATTCAAATTGCAATTCATGTATTTTTTTGCGAAAAACGTTTTTTGGAAGCACCAAAAAATTTGGATATTCTGCGATTATGACTCTAGTAAGATCTATATATTTATTGAAGTGAAATTTATGAGTTCGAAAAGATCTGACATGGATGCAGGTGGACAACAACTTAACAAATAACACTGAGTAACATTGAGGCATGACCTTGCACCTTGGCATTCCATGACAAAGTGGGAAACACCGGGGGTCTGGGGGCGGAGCCCCCAGGACCCGAAGAAATTTTTGGAAAAAACGGAAATATTGGTACTGGAAACATTTAAAGTTTTTACTCTTACAAAAGTTTTACTTTTTTACAAAAGTGAATTTCTCCCGAAATAATGTTGCGTCTAGCTTGCGTCCCGTTAAAATTTCATTGCGTCCAGATAAGAAACTTTGCGTCCAGACGCACATCTGGACGCAAAAACACCCTGTATTTAAGGTATGTATTTTCCCTATTTTTCGATCGCGTAACTGAAATTGTAAAAGGATTTGATTTTTGTAATGGTTATTTTCTCTGAAATTGTTTAATAAACAAACAAGCTCATTATTTTGAGGGAAACAAATTTTTTCCGATTTTGTTCATAATTTTCAAGTTTGGACGCTTATTTTTCCCAAATCAAATGATCAAACTCAAACCCCTGGAAAATAGTCCGCGGCGACTGTCCCAACGCGTGTGCACAGCCGCTTTCCAATTAATTGCATGAGTTCAGAGAAATTCGTGTTCAAAGCAATCCAATTGCCATTTTTAAAATTTCACATTTTTGTTGCTGAGTTTACTGGTTAGGCAGAAATGCCAGATAGAGCTCTCCGTTGGGATAACATGAATTGTAGGAGTACAAATGTGGCCAATACTTGACTACCGACCTGTATTCTTGAAGCTGTCAAAATCTGACAAAATTAGATTTTTCGAAAAATGGTCCTTTTTTGACTAAAAAGTTTTTGGCGTTACCATTGAAATCGTAAGGAGTCAAAGCATACTCGAAACAACAAAGTTGTTGGTATTGGTAAGAGCATACGAATGACTTAGGTTTGTAGTAGCGTGACCAATTTTGCTGATCAAAATGAAAAATTTTCTAAAATCAAATTAGACAGAATTAGAAATAAACAAATTTGAACAAATTTCGGTAAGGACTACCGTAAGGACTGACAGTTTGTACAGCTTGTCCACCCAACAGGCAAAGCATTTAACGTAGTAAAACAAAATGAAGAATAAATATATACCTGAAGATTCGTCCAGAGGACCACTTATGGCAATGGAAATACGTAAAATATTTTGGAAAAATTGAAAATTTTTGCTACAAATTGCCCCAAATTGCGAAGATTTGATGGAAATTTGCGGTCATTGCGGTCAAGAAAATTTAACCGCGACCGCGACCGCGTCCAACTCTGTGTGCGCTAGCTCGCATCAGGCATGCGTTGAGTCTTTGTGTTTGCGAACTTTCATGGCAAAAGCGTAGCGGGCTGGTTCAATTTCTGGGCGGATTTAGGCGATGGTGCGCATGGAATTGTTTTGATCAAATACACTCAGGGATAGTGCTTAGGGCCTTATATATGTGCGATCATTATGAAAATCAACAATATAATGGAGAAAACAAAAATTGAAAATAAAAGGAATTAGGAAGTCAGCCTCAGTCCTACTGCCTGTCTAATTGGCGCTCTCTGTAGCAGCAGTAACTGACACTAACAGATTAATCCGTTATAATTTTGTTCAATGTTCATAACTAGCACATGCTACACAGTAACTGCGTACAGTCTCAAACGAAAACGATACATAAATGACACCAAATAATGCAACCTGTTTCAAATAATAATGAAAAAATTATTTTTATTCAAACTAGACTAAATTTCATTCATGTAGATGTAACAAGTCCTATTGGTAAATATTTAGAAGACATCATCCCTCTGTCTTGTTGTGAAGCTAAAGGCTTTTGTTTATTAGCACTCTGCTTTGTCAGGGAACACAATCGTATTCTCCTCATAGTCATAGCTCGATAATGATAGCTAAATAGCAAAAATGCTCAACTGCCGTGTGTCATCATTAGCTGGTTGTTAATTATAGGTCAAACTTGAGTTTCATTCACATTGAGTTTCAAACAAAACTGATTATTGCATACGACTATTGGTTATGGGAAGGAATAAATATCTGCGAAGGTGGGGAAAACGATTAATTAATAAGATAAGAAACAAAACTACTTCCGGACTTCTGTATCTTTCTACCGATTGTTTATGACAAAGCTGCAACTTGCACCTAGTGTTTGAGGCACTGGGGTTTCATCGCCGGTGAGCCCGATGTCTGGCCGGCCAGCTACCGGCCGACGGCCTTCAGCACTTCAGCAGTGCTGCTATTATGACTGCTAAGATATTTTCGGATGTTATATTCGAAAAATCTAGGTTTTCGTGTACACAAGCGGGGTTATTTTAGCTTTTTGTGTAAATATGCTTGCTGCTCTAGCTTCCAAATGACCCTCCTTGTGTATTCAGTTTTTGTCCTAGTACTGTGGGCGCTGGAGCAGGAAATGATGAAGAAGAAAGAGTAGAGTGTGAAACTACATCCGAGGCCACATTTGCATATTTCCAAACGTCGAGAGCCTGTGCCTTGCACGCCCATGGCCCATATATGGGCCATGGGCATCCTGTTGCTGAACGCCCATGGCCATGGCTCCTATGTTAAAACATGGTTTCTGAAATTATGGGCGTCCTGTTTAAACACTATTTACATTTAGGGGCGTCCTATGCGCGCATCGTTAATGTTTAGATACTAGTTTAGCGCAAGGTGTAGGGATCGCCTTTAAGCTTCTGTAGTGTGTTAAGGCGTGGGCGTCCCATGAAAACAGGCCAAAATTAGTTGGGCATGCAAAGTGTTAATTTGCTGTGAATGAAAAACGTCCTATTTAGTGTTCCAGCTACAGTAATAAAAGTTACCTAAACAAAAGTTTGGTGTGGTGTAGTTTAGTTAGGCTTATTGCTTCTGCCTTTTACCGGATGCTAGCTTTGGAGTTCGTTTTAAGCTTTGTTGCTCAAAATTGCAAATTTCTGGCTGTTGGTTTGCATCCCGACCGTTAGCCGAACGGCCTCGCCTGTAAAATAAAATTAGTATCTCTCTGCTAAAATGTTTGCCGGTACCTGTTTGGGTCTTGGGTGTTTGACTTGGTTTGATGGTTCGATATTTCTATTTTATACATTTTATACTGAAAGTATCTATTGAAAAACATTTTAAAGCTTTTCTTAGATGACATATAAAATGTTATGTTTACGTATTTAAATTTGAAATTTCTGAAAGTTTCTGGATTTGGTTTTATCGTAATCGTGATAAATGTGCTAATGAAGTATTGGGGTTCTGCAAGACCAGTATTTCCCGTTAAGTCACAATTTTCCACAATCAGTGTAGGCGGCTCGCTAACTCTGAAAAGAAATTTGATCGCGGGTGGTTGAGTGACCAATTTTGGCAAACACGAAAGTGATGACCTAGTGGTTAAGGGTTTGAGGATCGAAGTTCCGAGGTTCCGAACCGACACACCGATGTTCGAATCCACGCTGTCAGGAAGGTTTAACTAAGCACTTATATCAGTGGTAGCCAAGCCAACTATCTGTCCTTCCTTCTGTTCTTGGAATGATGAGAAATTAACTAATTTTACTTAGCATTCACAACCTGATCATTATTATACACTTACTGTCTAATCAAGGGTCTAACTGTCCATGCCCGATTCCTTCCTCAAGCACGATGCACTTATGCAGTTCAAATATTATTACCATATTGCTCCGATGTGCTTGTTTTCAAGAAATGGGAAATGCTGGTCCTTTCAAGGGCTTACTTGTTTGTTTGATTGAGATAATATATGGTGGGTGTGCGTTAGAGCTGTATAGTGAATTTTTTATTTAGACCTACTCAAAATGACTTCAACTTCATTACAATTTTGTCAGTCTCGCGTGGATTCTCGTGATGTTAATACCCAACTTTAAATCAGTCCAGGCAATCACAGGCCAATTTAGTCGGGCCGGCTTAAAGTTTTATTGCCTCTCTGAACCCTCGAATGCGAACAAGTGGCTCAAATAATGCTCAATTCTCTTAAAATTAATTTACAAAATCAGCCAATGATGAGCAGCCATCTGAAGCAGCTGGCTTAGTTTCAGACAGAGAGCTACAGAGCATCTAAAAGGAACTGAACTTGGATAGTATGCTGTCAAAGTTTGATAGGTTTTGTATGCTATATAAAGGCTAGGTTTCAAGGTTCTAAAAAACTTAACTTGACTGTTTAGGTTATGACTAATTCCTCGGCTCAGAGGCTTTCCGATATAAAATTATATTGCACACTTTTACCAAATTTGTATTAACACAGTATATATTACGGAACTAGCTTTCGAAATTGAGCACACCCTTTCTGAGCTATGCTAATTACTTTTACAAATCCCGTTGTCATTAACACTGACTTCTAATCAAAAATTAAGCCTACTGGGATTTTAAAAAGCACTGTTAAAGCATTGTTTTGGCGGCACTGACTTAGAAATAGGACATATCTTAATGTATAACTTCCGTTGATTGCCGTTGATTGTGTCATCCAGTCATGCCATCGTCATTGGCAGTACCAACTTTTTTACCAAAGCTGTGAACGTGTTTTTAAACAGTGTTTTGCTTACTTTTTACTATCTATATACAAATATTTACTGTGAAAAAGATATGGTCTGTTTCATTTTTACCAATATGTTGGGGAAATTTTAGCTGGGCCTGTTGCATAAAGGTGATTAGAGGATTAGTAATTAGTGATTAGTTGATTAGTGTAGCACTTTTTCGCGGATAATCAAAGCTAGGAACAGGCTACGACAACAATTTAGATGTCATTTTGAAGCGTTTTGAGCGTTCTAATAAAATCTTAAGTTTAAATTAAGTTACAATTTAAATGGGAATGATGCAGTTGAAGTTTGCATACAAAAACCCACTAGCGCTTTATACACCGACAAGTATGCAGGTAAATCATCATCAAATTCGTCCACAGAAATTGGGGACTGAAATTGTTCAGGTAATCGTTGAACATATTTAACAGGAACACCGGAAGGAAGCAATAGCAAATCCTCCTAAAAGCGTAGATCTAGATCCATGCTTAGTTTCACTTAGTCTTCACTTTTCAAAAACAAAATTTCATATCTAAATAGAAGTACCAAAATAAAGTTAAATTCCAAATGCTAAATTCAAATTAATAAGAAAACTTTAAAATTTTACAAAATAAACCTTGATTGAAGTTTCAAACAGCCAAAATTAACACTAGAACCGGCCGGTTCCAAAAGCCACCGGTTGCGGTTCCGGCTGCGGTTCTAAAAATCCTACCGGTTCCGGTCCCGGTTCCGGTTCTACCGGTTCTTTTGGAACCGGTTCCAGCACTAATTTCAACCCTTCTGAGTTGACACGTGTAACACTGATATTTAACATAATGAACTGCTATCATGACTCTGGCAGAGAAGCAGGCTGTGTATTAATTTTTAACTCCTTTAAGCATGCCCTTCTTGTTATCTATTAGCAACCTTGCCGCCAGGCTGGCCGGCTTTCATTTGGCTAATAATTCCCCGGTCTTAATCTAACATCCAACATAGCTTTAAGTTATCTCAAATAGGTTGAATTCGATTCGGGTTAATCCATGTGCCGGGTTCAACCCTCAACCCTAAACTTTTGGGCTGACTGAAAACTCCGATGGCCTACCCACAGTTATCAAACATTTGGAGTTAAAGGGGGGGGGGGGCTACGAATTTCACTAAAAGCTCGATGTTGGAAAAGCTAGCTAGTTTTTTGCCACATAATAGTATTAGGTTTGGTGTAGTTTAAAGTTGGAAAGAATTCCATGCAGGATAGCGACCTGTGGAGCCATTAGAAATTGATGTTGTCAATCCAAATCTCGACATGACACGTACACAAACTTCGCCTTCTGACAAATTTATTCTTTTCTTTGCGATACAATCAAAGTGCGAAAAATTGGGTGTTGTAAGGTCTATACTGTTGTATCTCAGCTAGGTCTGATAATCACCAAACTAACTTTAATGAGTATAACATGGGCTTATATAGCCATCATTGTTCAATCAGTAGAACAATCGTTACTATCAGGTTATGCATGACTATAACAATGGATCTGATCACAACATTTTCCCTCCCACCAATAAGCAGATAACTGTACCAAAAATGTTCACTAATAACTACACATTTAACTTTAAATTATGATAATGTTCTCTGCTTCCTCCTCCTCGTTACCATTGCCAGGAGACGTACTGATGGTGGCAATTCGGGCATTGTAGACAGATGGACACACCCGTCGGAAATGTCCAATACCCCCACATCTGTTACATCTAGCTTTTCCCGCCGGACATCGATTAGGCACAGAATGAATCGCACCACCACAACTAGCACAGCTATCCTCAACACCTACTAGTTGCTTAGCCGATTTACCAACCTGACTGGAGTGATCTCCCTGAGGCATACTTTTCCTGCCCGTCGATCTGGTTTCACTGACAGCGTTAACTGCAGTCGAATGACCACCACTCTTAATGACTTGGGAACCAGCTAGGGCGCACTCAATCTGACGAGCAATCTGTAGGGCCAAGTCTAAGGTTAGGTTTCTCTCCATAAGTAGACGCTCCCGGATCTTGGCTGAGGACGTGTTCTCTACTATCTGATCGCGCAGCATTTGGTCCTGAAGTCCCCCGAAGCCGCAATCTCCCACCAAATGACGGAGTTCAGCATACCATGCATCGATCGGTTCTCCAGGGAGTTGACGCCTTTGTTTGAACTTGTATCTGGAGGCCACTTGGTTCGTCTTTGGCATAAATTGTTGCTCAGCCAGTTCCATGACTGCATCCAGAGTTAGACCAGGTTCACCCGTTCCCGGAAGAGTATAAAATATTCGCTCTCCCTCGGTGTCCAACATATTAACAAAAAGGGCATTTCGTCTTTCCTGCGAGACCCGATTCTCAAGAGCCCCCGATGCCAGAAGATAGTTCATAGCAGATCTTTTCCAGACTTGCCAAGGAATGGGGGATTTCCTGGAGTTGCAAGGAATGGAGGTGGAGGGGTTCCAAAGGTGTTGTTCGCCATCTCGTCGCCAAAATAATGTTGTATCTCAGCTAGCTCTGATAATCACCAAACTAACTTTAATGAGTATAACATGGGCTTATATAGCCATCATTGTTCAATCAGTAGAACAATCGTTACTATCAGGTTATGCATGACTATAACAATGGATCTGATCACAACATATACGGGTGGAGGTTAACTAACGACTAATGAGCTCTGGCTGTGGTTTACCAAATGAATCCAACTTTGCTCCAATTAATACTCCAAGTATCTGTCTTAACTTTTGTAAAAATGACTTGATTTTGTCAATCCCTGCGTTCGCAGTGCTGGACAACATTACCGATATTGTCGCTGTTTAGGTGCCACTTCGAAGATGTGAGTCAATTACTCCAAAGCACTGTGACACAATCTGCTGATACTTTGCGCATTACAGGCCAGTGAGTGTTCCAAGACGTGCAGAAAGCTAGGTCACTAAACCTCGCTCCAATATTTAGAAATGCTAGATTGATTCCTCGAAGTATGGATGGCGATCGCTCCAAAAAGCTCGAAGACAGTTGTAAGCGCATTCTGAACAAAGGAAGCGTCATATCGAAAAACGGATTTGATATTCGGATTCAGCAGGTCAAATAACCCCTATAAGCACTTTTTCGGCGAAACCGGAAACAAAAATTTTTTGACCCCATTTTTACTGCGCTTAGCTATCTTTTCAGGCCTAACAATAAGGCTGATTTCTTAACAAAAAGCTTGCTTGCACACTAACCAGAAAACCAAAGTCCTCGAAACTTACAAGCAGTTTGCCCCTATTAGAGCCTAATATTTGCTAAAAAGCTGGTATAGACTAGGGGCTGTCATTTTTATTAGATCGAAAACGGCGCACGGTCACAAAGCAACTTTTCGCCGAATTTCATAATTTGAGCTATTATAGCTGAAGAAGGAAGCAACGCACGAAAGCCGGAATACTTTTAATATTTAGCACTAGTAACAGCTAACATTTATGGCTGAAAGTTTCAGAATTGGTCAAACCGTTAATCCACCAGAGCTGAAAAAACCTTTTTGAAAAATCCCATTTTTCGCACCAAAATTTATACTTTGGCGTCCTGCCAAAAACAGTGTAGGTGAGATATATTATTGCCCACTCTAAACTTTCCACTTTAATATATTGGCTAACGTTGGGGACAAAAGTAGCTCTCTCCGACGACGTCGAGCCAACCCGTTCGTAGCCCCCGCCCCCTTAACGGCCGATAACCTGAATTTGGCGCATTTGCGAGCTATGACCCAAGAAGAAAGATGTTTCCGCATCAAAAATCAGCATTTATCAAATCATGGCTGTCAGACTCACATATTTGATCCTAGTGACCAACTGGGTGTACTAACCTGTAACATTTGTACTCCAACTTGACCTAATGTAATCAATAATGGAGCGCAAAAAGATAATCTAACATTTTGTAGGTGTGTGTTGCAAAAACATGACTTTCCCAAATTTTGCTAAAAATTCAAATTTCCGCGCCAGAGAAATCTCGAAATCGGGCAGAGCTAACCGGGATCAATTGGTATCGTTTGAAATGTCTTGTCATAAGCTGTGATTTGTAGGAAGAAGAATTTTTAATTAGGCCTTACAGCTTTCAGAATATATATTTCATCAAAGTTGGTGACCCCCAATTTCAACTTTGCGAAACAATCAAATTTGTCTCAAGCTTCAAAACTTAATTAAAAAATTTTGAAGGCCTAGATTAAAATTCCGCTTCCTACAAATCACCCTTTGGGATTGTTGATGCGTGTTGATAATATAAAATGGACGTTGTACTGATCCGTTTTGTCGTTGGCAAAGTTTCTCTGGTGCACGGAAAAATCACCACTTTTTCGATTTCCTATAATGTTTAACACATGACGACCTCAACTTTGAGCTGAAATTATTGTTCAACCGTAAGAAATACTACTTAAATTTTATAAACTCGTTAAAATATACCTTTTAGACTACAAAATGTGTGAAAATTAGCAAAATCGGAGATGGTTGAATAATCGGCCAAAATGGGCCCCCTTAGCCTTAACTGTCCCTCCGATTTCATACTACTTTTTTTACTACTACTTTCATACTATTACTTTTTCATAATACTTAGCTCTAGTAACAGTTAACATTTCTGGCTGAAAGTTTCAGAATTGGCTAAACCTTTAATCCACCATAGCTGAAAAAACCATATTGAAAAATCCGATTTTTCGCACCAAAATTTGTACTTTGGCGTCCTGCCAAAAACAGTGGTAGATAATCCATGCGATGGCAAAACGAAATTATATATATATATATATATATATATATATATATATATATATATATATATATATATATATATATATATATATATATATATATATATATATATATATATATATATATATATATATATATATATATATATATATACATGGGTTCCCCATGACATCGTTCGTGACATCGTTCACACTGTACACACATATACACATATACATACATGTATCCCGCCATGACGTCGTTCGTGACATCGTTCACACTGTACACACATATACACATATACATACATGTATCCCGCCATGACATCGTTCGTGACATCGTTCACACTGTACACACATAGACACATATACATACATGTATCACGCCATGACATCGTTCGTGACATCGTTCACACTGTACACACATAGACACTTATACATACATGTATCCCGCTATGACATCGTTCGTGACATCGTTCACACTGTACACACATAGACACATATACATACATGTATCACGCCATGACATCGTTCGTGACATCACTCACACTGTACACACATATACACATATACATACATGTATCCCGCCATGACATCGTTCGTGACATCGTTCACACTGTACACACATAGACACATATACATACATGTATCACGCCATGACATCGTTCCTGACATCGCTCACACTGTACACACATACACACACATATACATACATGTATCCCGCCATGACATCGTTCGTGACATCGTTCACACTGTACACACATAGACACATGTACATACATGTATCACGCCATGACATCGTTCGTGACATCACTCACACTGTACACACATATACACATATACATACATGTATCACGCCATGACATCGTTCGTGACATCGTTCATACTGTACACACATATACACATATACATACATGTATCCCGCCATGACATCGTTCGTGACATCGTTCACACTGTACACACATAGACACATATACATACAGGTATCACGCCATGACATCGTTCGTGACATCGTTCACACTGTACACACATAGACACATATACATACAGGTATCACGCCATGACATCGTTCGTGACATCGTTCACACTGTACACACATAGACACATATACATACATGTATCCCGCCATGACATCGTTCGTGACATCGTTCACACTGTACACACATAGACACATATACATACAGGTATCACGCCATGACATCGTTTGTGACATCGTTCACACTGTACACACATAGACACATATACATACATGTATCCCGCCATGACATCGTTCGTGACATCGTTCACACTGTACACACATAGACACATATACATACATGTATCACGCCATGACATCGTTCGTGACATCGTTCACACTGAACACACATAGACACATATACATACATGTATCCCGCCATGACATCGTTCGTGACATCGTTCACACTGTACACACATAGACACATATACATACATGTATCTCGCCATGACATCGTTCGTGACATCGTTCACACTGTACACACATAGACACATATACATACATGTATCCCGCCATGACATCGTTCGTGACATCGTTCACACTGTACACACATAGACACATATACATACATGTATCACGCCATGACATCGTTCGTGACATCGTTCACACTGAACACACATAGACACATATACATACATGTATCCCGCCATGACATCGTTCGTGACATCGTTCACACTGTACACACATAGACACATATACATACATGTATCTCGCCATGACATCGTTCGTGACATCGTTCACACTGTACACACATACATATACATACATTTGTTTCGCTGAATGTGACTTTTTAATGTGAAAAACTGGGGGGGGGGTGCCTCTCCCTCTCCTCTCGGACGATGTGTACATACTTACGTACTTTCCTACCACGTATGATACGAACTGTACATACATTTCTGGACAATGTACACACCTGATGCCCTCGTGTACATACCTTCCCCGCCATATGTACATACCTACCTCTCCTGCCATCGCCCGTTCGTAGCCCCCCCCCCCCCTTCAGTTTGTTTAATTCGTTGATTTTCGTTTTTAACAAGACCGAATCCGATTTTAACTCAAACCTTGTCATTTCAACCTGCATTTATCAAAACTCCGTTTGTGATAGCATCGGGACAATCATTCACACCCTTTTCAGCCCGGTATTTGATAGATATCTGAATTGAAGTTGTAAATCTTGGTAGCGAGTACTCTTCAGTGCTGTTAGTATATAGTCATCTTCTAGGTGAGACAAACAACAAGAGCCAACCGGTATCTCGAACAAGCCGAGCGGTGCCAGTCATTCCACGACCAAATTGAACCGGAGATTTACACAAGTGTTCATCCGAGAAAACGTTTTATTTTAGTTAGAACTGAAAATGTATTTACGGTTGACGATAGTTGCCTTTTTATTGTTCCTTAGTTGTGCGTCAAGTAGAGGTATTATGCTGTCACGCTACGGAAAAAGAATAGAACAACCAGGTAAACTAACCACGTTTAACATTTAATCTACATCATTTGCACTACATCTACATTTATACTCAGAATTTGTTCATCAGATCACTTACACTACACTTTCACCCCCCCCCCCCCCATATGGATGCGGCGTCCAAACCGGTGTCGTTCAGGTTCATTCACATTCACAAACGTTGAAGTTATGGAAACCTGGAAAGTGGGTCTAAGTTTGCTGCTTTGCTTGCATAGTATGTATGCATAGTATGTAACACATTTATAAACAAAATATACTAACGAGTGCGCAATCTCCGTTAGAGACCACGTATGTGCAATGGCGGTGTAAGAGGTGGTCAAGCTGTGGCACTGTGATATTTTTGTTTGTAAACAGCAAACTTTCTTGGTCAGCAAAAATTGAAATTTGACTTGCCTTGACTTGACCTTTCATTGAAATTTTTAGTGGTTATTAAAGTTCCCAAAGTATACCAAACGCATAGAGGTAAATTTGTCGACTCCCCCCCTCCCACCAAACGAGGGGAACATTATGGTTGGAGAGCCGTTAATTAATGCGCTGAAGTGGAGCCTTCTAGTGGCTTAGGCTTAGGTACTCTTCTTCTTATGTAATTAATGCACTCTTGATACATAATACATGTATTATTAAGATACGTTGTATATGTAGTTGTTTGTTGTGTTACAGGTCCAACGGCGGCGCACAAGGAATTCGTTACAGAAGACAAAGAAGTCATAGTTTGTAAAGTGTTCGCTCCAAGAGACCTATTTCGCTGCTACTTCAAGTGAGTCACCAACATTCCTTGGATTCAATATCAAATTATATACGATTCTATTTTGTAAAATTGCAGTGATATAGTGCAGGTGCAACAACAGAAATCGCAGATTGTAAGAATGGCATCTATTAAAACAAGATTCCAAGTATTCAAATCTTCACACATTCCAATTCAACTTTAAACCTGAAATTCTTAAAATCTTTGAAACAACCAATTTGAAGCACTCAATCCTCAATGAACGGTTACGTAACTGCCTTCGAAGAAATGATGACTTAAGGGGGGGCTACTTAAAAGGTTTGCCCCGACTTTGTCCAATTGGCCGCCTACTTTTGGAGAGGATAGAGCATGGGTGTGGTCAAAAAATATCGGGTACTGATATATTAGCTGCTTTCCAACCATGTGCAGCCGTCGCGTTTATGTGCCCGACCCCCCTTTTTCACAACTACCAGCATAATTAATTAAAAATTCCTACTGACTGCTAGGCCCAAGCTCTAAAGCTGCCATTTGCCAATACCTGCGGACAAATACTAGACGTCTGTATCTTATCTGCATCTAAGGACTCTAAAAGTCGAAGTTTCGGCAAAAATTTAAAAATTTTTGGCTAACCAAAGGAAAATTTTATTACTGGTGCGAGCTATACGGCTGTAATTTGGCATAGAAGGAGTCCCTATAGGGGTACTCATTTGTGCCAAATGGCAAGAAATTCTGCAGTGTGAAAAAATTTTATCAATTTTAATCTTCAAAAATTGCCAAAAACGCCTTTTTGGGCAATGGTACCCCAGAAATCGAAAAAATCAAATTTTTTGAAATTAAAATTTTTGAAATATTTGACCTCAGCGAGATCGAAAACACACCCAGAAAATATTTCAGCTCGATTAGTGAAGGTTTGCGACTTCTATGGCTACAGAAAAGCTCTACACAGGATCCGACAGACTGAAAATGGCGGTTTCGGCAATTTTTGAAGATTAAAGTTGACATAAAAAATTTTTCACGCGGAAGAAATTCTTGCCATTTGGCACAAATGAGTACTCCTATAGGGCCTCCTTATATGCCAAATGACAGTCTTATAGCTTGCACAAGTAATAAAATTTTATTTCGTTAGCCAAAAAATTTTTACATTTTTGCCGAATCTTCAACTTTGAAAAGTAAATTCCATTAGATGCAGATAAGATGCAGATAAGACGTCTAGTATTTTTCATATTGTATTGTATCAATCATATTGGCAAATGGCAGCTTTGAAGCTTGGGCCTAGCAGTCAGTAGAAATTTTTAATTATGTTGGTGGTTGTGGAAAAAGGGGGATCGGGCACATAAACGCGACGGCTGCAACATGGCTGGAAGGCAGCTAAGATCTCAGTACCCGATATTTTTTGACCACACCCATGCTCTATATCTTCGCCAAAATGTAGGCCAATCGGACAAAGTCGGGGCAAATCGATTTTAGTACCCTCCCCCTTAACAGATTAGAGAAGTATGCAAAGATTACAGTTTACTCGCTTCAGACAGGGGCTTCCTCCGGTGTCCACTTTCCGTGTGCTCCTCTCTGATAAGTGTTTGTGTCAATTGACAAAACTATTTCTAAGCATGAGCAGACCAGACAAAGAGGGACATAAATACTGTTCAACAAACTCAACTTTTCCAACCAGTTCTGACAGCGTGGCAGGACATATATATACAAGCATAGCTTTGGGTAGGAGTGGGAGACATCTCACTCTCATCTCCTCTCTGTTGCTCGAAAGGCATTTTGTATCAATTGCGGAAGATACTGGATCAAGACTCTCGGAGTTGAGGAGACTCGGTTCCAAAGAAGCAACTGATCGCGCGCATGTAATGAGGCTGCGTGACGTCAGTCCTCTAAAGATATTATTGTGTGTTGTTTGAAAGTAATTTGAGTAAAATTGTGTTAGAAATAGTATTTTTAAGAGTAAATTGTAATGTGTATAATTTATATTGAAAGTGTGTTTTGAAATAAGTTTGAAATTATTGTGCGAAATTTATGTGTAAAAGTCTTATGCTGAGTTTTGTGCGTTTATGTAGAAATTATGTATATGTGTATCAGCCAGCCTAGCTAATAGGTGGCGCTGCTGAGACGTCTATTTTTGCGAGATGCCTCTCCCAGCATCTAGTCTGTCAAGGGGGTCTCAAATTGGACCAATCAAATCCTTCCACGCTGGCAAAAACTAGTTCTCCTTTAGACTTCTCAAAATCTATTCAGTCTAGTGTTTCCTTTCAAACTGTGCGGCCGTGTGTTTATTTTTGCGCTCCCCTCAACCTGACCCATATTTGCTGTGCTTATATTTTCTTTATTAAAACTTAAAGTGGGTACCACTTTAAGTTCTTGTGAGCTCCAGGGTGACCCTGTAGAGCCGCTCCTTTGTCATTAATTGTTTCTTGTAAGTGTATTTTAATTGGTGCTCTCTCTTTTTGAAGTAGTCTCACTTTTATTTTAGTTTCTAAATTTCAATGAAGTTCCTAAAAATCTCTCTGAAAGTTTAGGTTCTTTCTAGTAATTTGGTTCCGTGTAGCTTAGTTGTTGTAAGTGTCTTGTTTTGGTTGAAAACCCTTCTGTTCTCATATGTCGTAATTTCATTTATCCGGCATTGTTTAGTTAGGCTTACTTTTCTGCACTGTACTCGTATTCAAAAGTTTGTACGCATTTTCGGGGTTCGCCCCATTTGTCCAGCATAATTTTCAAGTAAATGTGGTCTCTTTTTGGACCATTTTAGGGTGTCATTTTAGCTTAGGTTTTTGTAT
>JASAND010025359.1:0-25555 GCA_030248195.1 Trissonchulus latispiculum
CTTAATCCCAAACTCCTTTGCACCAAATCTGGTCCAAGTTCCAACCGAGCTTCCGCTAAGCGAGATGCTTATCCGAAGTGCTCAAGAAACAAATATTTAATCCTGTTCTGCGGAGGAGGATTAACTTTGCCGAAATCCCTGCTAATTTTCCGAATTTATTATTATCTCCAAGTCAAACCGTAATGGCGAAAATGCTTGCTGGATACTTAGAGGAGTTCTCCACGATTGCCCCTAATAGCAAGATATCAAATAAAATGTTCCGCGAACAATTTGCAACGCTAAAAGTTAGCAACGAGATAAAAGCATTCTTAAGATTCTCAAACATTTGGAATTTGGAAGTATTCGGCCCGTTTAATTGGAGTTTAATCGGCCCGAACCAGAACACAAAATTATGGTTTCTTGCAGCGAAATTCAAGGACTGCTAATACGCTTAGTCCTGAGAAAAAGTTAAGCAAGTGATTGTAGCAGATACGGCAGTCCTTGCCAATCACATGACAATGGCATAAAATTCCCATAGCTGATTCGTCAAATTCAAAAATCCAGCATTTTCGTTGGTCAATTCTTAGTAATGCTAATCATTTGCTAAGCAACTGCTAAACTGATGATCTGTTAATCACTGATCAAATCAAGCAAATGATCAAGATTAGCACTTGTTTAGCTGATCATTTGGTCTTCGGATTAGCAAGTGCTTAGCAAATAGTTAATCACATGTTGTGCAAACGGCCGTAGACTCATTTTCACATTCAGCGCCATATACTGCCTTTTTCCTAACGCTCAGATACAGAACCATCCCCTTTTTAGGGTCCTCTTGTTCCGACTTTGACGGTTTCTAACTTTTTCTTGGTGCATCGAAAATCCTTCAAATGTTTGCAGACAGAAAATCAGAATAACCAATTTTCAAATGATTGAAAAAAGTCCCCTCAATGTGTTCCCAAAAATAAAATGGGGGAAAAAACGAGAAATCTATCATTTTCACCTGTTAAAACCAGAGAAATTCAGAAAATTTCCAAAAAGTTGAAAACACGTGCATATCTCTTCCGTACGTGGTTTCTATCAAAAGTTACATGTGTTCTTAGATGTGGCTGAATTACGTTGACCGTTTGCACACATAATGTATAGTAAAATGGGTTTATCCGAAAATTAAAATCTATTGGGTTTTAACGATTCCTGTTAAGTTATTTATGTGCATTACTTAATATAAAGCACTTTGCAGCTGCTTGAAAGCATTGGAAATTTCAAAAACCAAAGCAAACAATGAAAAATTACAGAATTTTTGTTTTTGATTTTCTCGTCACTCCTTCAGTCAAAATGGACTAAATTTTGCAAATATGTTTTAAATGTGCATACGCTCATGCCGTTTTCTTTGGTTTTTGGAAAAACGCAATATTTAATTAAGATATAAAATTTACTAATGTTTCGAAACACTCTAAAAAAAATCTGAAAACTCAATTTTAGGAAAAACTAAAAAAACGGCCTGAGCGTATATGTAAACTAACCATATACTGAAAATCTCAAATGATTTCATAAAGGATTGAAGGAGATATTTAAATTTAAAGCTTTTAATACATTTCTATTGTGTAGACAGCAAGCCAGTACCCGCAGCGTCGTAGGTCAGCTCATCTGATACAAAACATGATAAATAACAAATTCACCAAATTTCAAGCCG
This sequence comes from Trissonchulus latispiculum, assembly GCA_030248195.1. Taxonomy (NCBI): domain Eukaryota; kingdom Metazoa; phylum Nematoda; class Enoplea; order Enoplida; family Ironidae; genus Trissonchulus; species Trissonchulus latispiculum. Next base: position 1,667 of record JASAND010025359.1, read on the forward strand.
ATTCATTAAGTATTTAGTTCACAGCATCTGTTCAAAGTCCACCCCCGGTAGTGGTACTACCACCTTAAGATTTGCTCTTTTTTCTTTAGATTTGCTCTTTTTCTTTACGACGGATTCAACGATTTATCTCTGCCTGATTTGCCTGAATCTATACTTACCTGATTTGCCGTGATTATCTTATTATTAGTTATGCAAAACAGATTGACTCTGACGTCTCCGCATCGTTTTTCTCTGCGACAAATGCAGGGGGGTTGTCCCCTCTTGGCCGCAGATGACGGCCTGAAATGGATCGGATGAGATCTGAATGGACGAATTTTCGGGCCTCAGTGGAAGGTGGTTCTGCCAACTAGGAACCTCCCAAACGAACTGCCCCAGGCACCGCAGAATCCGCCAGCTAATCCTGGATCGTCTGGCGGTTTTGGAGTCCAAATTTGACTCCTTTGTGGGTGGAACGCTTACCAACCTTCGTGCGTGGGTGGGTGAGCTTTCCGTTTCAATTTCGCAAGCTACTGCCCAGGCCGTTTTGGCCAGCATGTCTGTGCTGGAAGAGATTCAGGAGAAGAAGGACAAAATCTGCGCCTTTGGTGTCCCAGAGGACCCCGATAAGTCTGACCTGGAGGTAATTCGGGAACTGTTCAGTCCAATCGATCTGCCCTGATTCGGCAGTGGTGAAACGTGTGTCGTGATCCAAGTGGTGGCTGGTAGGGGCGGCGACGGTGGTGGTGATGGCGGAGGGGGACCACAGGGCGCTGGTATGACTGGCCGGACTGCTACTACAGCTGGCGGTTCCCACTATATCGGCTGGTACCTCAGGCGGCCCGGGCCGAGAAAAATATGCTTGGGAGGGTCCCCGTTGGGCCTCGTGGCTCTGCTGCCGGTGCTACTGGTAGAGGAGGGAGGCCACTTGGGAGGATTCCTGGCATTGGTGACATCGACTCCATATTCCCAGATCCAGGATACAATCTCCTACCTGTCAATCGACCGACCCGCAGATATCCTGTCAGAACACGCGGAAGGGAAACTGAACTATGAACTTCGGTACCAGTGCTCGTATGCCTATGATCCTTCTATGATCAAGTGTTATTATGCTAATGCAAATGGACTGGTTAATAAAAAGCATGAATTGTATTGCATATTGAGTATGAACTGTTATGATATTATTGCAATTTCTGAATCTAAATTGGATGAAGTGGATGATTCTGTTTGTTTATATCTCTTGCAGACTATGAAATTATTAGAAAGGATAGGAATAGATTTGGGGGTGGTGTACGTATCTTTCATAAAAACTATTTGGACTTTGATTTCCCTGGGGTAAATGAACAGTTGAAATCTGAATGTATTTGTGTTGATTTTAGTTTTCGGCATATTATTATTCGGTTAGCTTGCATTTACCGTCCTCCTGCCTTTAATAATGTTTTAGATGATATGACGCTGTTGTCTCAGTCTTTCTCAAACAAAACTACACTTATTTATGTGGGAGATTTTAATTTACCTGACATAGATTGGACAAATTTGCGCGCAAATTCAAAAGATCTCAGTTGTTTTTTAACTCACTAGCGTTTCATGGTTTGATCCAACTTGTGGGCCAACCTACACGCTTTAATCCACCAAATATTCTAGACCTCATAATAACGCCTGATGTTAGTCTAATTAGTTCAGTCAACGTTAGTTGCCCACTAGGAAAATCAGATCATGCGTCTTTAAAATTTGAAGTTAAAGTTCAAGTAAAAGACGATGTTAAAGAGTTTCGTAACTTTTTCGCAATGGATGTGTTTGGTATAAGTAGAGAACTGAGCAATATTGAATGGTCTACCTTATTTTGGCAAAATTTTGATGGTACTGGTTGTCCGGTAGAATTTTTGGAATACTTTTAAATGTGTTATTCATACGGTTATCGATTTGTATGTGCCTAAAGAAAGATGTTGTGTTTACAGGCTAATGTGGCCACCTCAATTGAAACGCTTGTTTAATTTAAGGCAATCCGCTTTCAAAACTTGGATACGACAAATGGATTATAACTCAAAGCGACAATATGTAGCTTTAAATAACTTATTTAATGTGTAAGTTAAGTTTTTCTTAGAAAACTATGAACTGGGTTTAGCAAAGCAACCAAATTCAAAACGCTTTTTCAAATAGGCTAACTCCAAACTTAAGGTCAAACATGAAATTCCTGTCTTACTTAATCAATCAGAACGGTATCAAAGCAAAAACTGACACAGAAAAATGTAATGTGCTAAATGAATTCTTCCCTTCAGTTTATACGTATGATAGATAATGGTCATGTTCCACACACTAGACATGTAATCAGTGCCTCACGTGCTACTGTATCTTTTGATGTCCTTGATGTGTTTGAGATTTTAAATAAGATAATGCCAACTTTGGTTAGAGGTCCAGATGATATCCCCTATATTTTTTACAATTTGCTGCTGAGCTGTCTTTTCCTATTTGGTTTATAACTGATTTTTGTTATAACTTTGGAATAGTTCCACAAGATTGGAGGGATGCAAATATGGTTTCCATTTACAAAAGTAAGGGATCGAGAAAGCTCGCTGATAGCTACAGGAATGTTTCTTTAACCTGTGGAGCGGCTCGTCCTCTTGATTTTATTTTAAATAAGACATTTATTAGGCATTTTTCCCGATAATAATATTTTTGCTCCAATTCAGCATGGTTTTTGTAAAGGTAAATCTACTATAACGAATCTTTTATATTGTCTTGAAAATTGGCCTAATGCTTTTGTTCATTAAATTGTGTACAGATGTGGCATATATTGACTTAAAAAAGCTTTCAATTCACTTTCGCTTCCAAAACTCAAATTTCGTCTACAGGCATATGGGATAAGCGGGAAACGTTTACAAGTTCTTAGCGCTTTTGTAAGTGGAAGTAGACAGAGAGAGAAACTAAATGAATCATTTTCGAATTGGGCTTCGGTCGTCAGTGGGATCCATTTGTGGACCTTCCTTATTTCTCATTTATATTAATGAAGTGTTGCATTTGCTAGCTGATGATAACTGTGTGGCCTATGCTGATGATATGAAGGTCCTGATAGGAATTTGGTTTTAAATTCATCTTTGCAGCTCTTTTTTGATTGGAATAGTGAATGGCAACTAGTCGTATCTTGGCAAAAATCTCTTGTTATGTATTTTGGGAGAGCTAATACAACAGAACAGTACACTTTCGGGAAAAATACTCTAAACCGAACTGATGGATGCTCTGACCTGGGTGTGTGGATGAATTCTAAAATTAATCTAAAATTCGCTACGCATATAAATCGCATTGCAAATAAAGCTATGTCTGTGCTGTCATCGACTCTTCGCAATTTTGTGTCTGATGATGTTTCCGTTAGAATTAAGTTATATCGATCGTATGTGTTACCTATCTTGTGTTATGCTTTGAAACCTGGAACCCTTGGCTTGTAAGGGATATAGAAACCTTGGAGAAAGTTCAAAAAAGATTTTGCAATTCATTCGGAAACCTAAATGATATGTCCTACGCTCGAAAATGTGCTTTGTTGCGTCTGGATACTCTTGAGTATGTCAGATTAGTTGCTGATCTGCTATTGGTTTATAAAATTGTATATGGGTTGGTATCTTTACCTTTTACATCTATGTTTTCCCTGGTAGTAAGTACACACAATACCGAGGCCACTTACTGAAACTTGCAAAACCAAAATTTTCTATAGATATTAGGAAGTTCTCTTTTGCTATCCGAATTATCGATCCTTGGAATTCACTCCTCGAATCTTAAAGCATAAGATAAGTTAAATAAGCATTGTAAATTCATTGTAAAATAGTATCAGCTCCAGCTACTGAATTGGAAACGCTGTAAAAACGTTTCAATAACGTAGTAAGTGAATGGTAAATATTTTACAATGATTTTAATACTATTTTAAAATTATTATACAATCGTTTAAAACCAATTTCATTGTAAAAACATTGTATTTCCGTAATAAAGTCGTTGTAGATTCGGATATAAATGTTGTAAAGCTATTGTAAAATCGTGCAAAGTCATTAAAACTCCATGGTAAATCCGTCGTACCTTGCGCATTGAACAATCAAGGTGAAATCATTGAAAATTGCCGGCCTAGTAAACAGAAGATTTTACAACGAAGCTACTATATATTTTCAATCAATTTTTAATAGAAATTGAAGGAACAACCGAAACTAAGATTGTCACTACAGCACCTCCGACCCGAAAAACTCTCTTTGTGAAACCGGCGGACCCCCCACCCTAATTTCGGCTATCCCGCACCCCCTACTTTTTCTCAATGCTGGGGGGAATAGTTCAGGACATAGGTGTACCACCATTAGGTGTGGCTAGCGAAAAAAGCGGGGTGGGAGTTTGAAAAAAAGTAGAGGGCAAAAAAGGGGTCGAAAAACTCGATTTGTGGGGGGGGCAAAAAAATTTTCGAGGAGGGGGGTCGCCGAAACATTGGTTTTTCGTTAAAAAACTGCAAACTTTTCACAAAACAAGCGTAACAAAACGGCGATGCTTCCTTCCGTGTCCCGAGATGGTCGCACCGAAAGATCGGGTGAAATGCCGCCTTCGTTCATAGGTTACATTGTTAGATTTAGGGTAAGGTGTTTCTTTACTGATTCCAATGATTTGATACTGGTAAAGGTAAAACTCACAGGTGGACAAGGTGGGGGGAAGGGTGGATTCCCCCCCCCTCGGCGAAGTCGTCCACAAGGGGTCGCAAAATTGCTCCCACAAGGGGTAAGAAAATTGGCCACAAGGGGTAAGAAAATTGCCCAAAAAATAGGTTTTACGACTAAAATTTCCAAAACTTTTCCGGCCTCGCCGGAATTTTTCACTTAAAACCACCAAAAAAGTCCGAAAAACGAGCTTTTGCTAAAACGTAGCTGTTTTTTGTAAAAAAATGGCAAAAATCACCTAAAAATCGCCTTCAAAAGTACCCCTCAGAAAAATCGTTCTCACAAGGGGTACCCAAATTTGCCGCAAGGGTCAGTGAAATTTGACCTCCCGTTCGGGTATGGTAAAGATTCACGACGGTCGATTCATCTCAACACCGACATCAACACACACAGATTGGGATTGAAGGGTTGCAAGTCGCAAGTCATGCTACCATGTTTTATAGAAGGTTTATTATAGTATGTTTAGTGGCTGATTTTATTACATAAACATTACATAAACACAAACAATCCGCAATTTTACTCAGACAGAAGCAAGGCCAGCTAAGCTATAGGTTTTTGACAGCTTACACTGGATTGCCCCAAAAGAGATAATCTCGAGCTTGATTAACTCAAGATTAACTGGAGATTATCTTCACAAAGCGTTGCACCAACTAAAGCTGGAGATAATCGCGAGCTCGAGATAATCTCCAACTACTGATATTTCAATTCTACCCCTGACTAGGATTAAGTCAAGATAATCTGAAGGTTTTCACTGGAAATGCCTGGATTTGAGCCGTTGATGAGCATTTCTTCTATCTGGACAACAAGTTTTGAATATTACTATACTTTATAAACACCATAGCTCACCAAAATTGATCAAGATGCTTTTACAATGGTAATTTGTTAATGGTAAACGGTCAATGGTAAACGTTTTATACATATATAGAAATAAATCAATATATTTATACATAAATCAGATATCTTTGTATTTGATTTTCCGAACAATCCTTTTTTAAAAGTGCTTAAGGTGGCGCTTGCATTATCGGGATTATAGATATACAATTTAGACCGATAGCTCAATTTTGAAGAAATCCCAACTAAACTTACTTTGGTTGGCGGGGCATCTTTTGACAAAATTTCGCCAACGGAGACCACGGGCTTGGCTAGCTACCGGTATGGCTTAAAATTTCGAAATTTTATTAAAGCTGCAAACGACAACGTCGAATGCACTAGATTAAAGAGCATAAAAAGCCCGTTACAACAATGTGCATATCTCTCCTGTATGTTGTTGCAATCAAAAGTTACAGGCGGTTGAATATATGACAAAGTTACGTTTACCATTCTCAAAGCGAATGCCAATGCAAAAACCTATCGTTCGGAAATGAATTCTGCAGGGCTTTTCACGTTGCTTTTGTGATGGATTTGTTTATTATTTCATGAAATACACTATGCGACTTATTAAAAGCATAATATTTGCGAAAAACTGAAGCGATTAGTGCGAAATCTTTCAATTTGACTTTCTCATAAATGTTGCGACCAAACTCGCTCAAATTTTGCATGCACATTTATTTGACGGGTACGCGGGGGCAATTTTTTTAGTTTTTGTTTAAATCGTATATTCCGTGAGATATTGACTTTCAAAGTTTTCGAATATTCATAAAATACTCAAAACTGCATAAATCGAAAAACTGAAAAAAATTGCCACCGCGTTATGTTCATTTACGCATTTGTGCCAAATTTGAGCTAATTTCATTCAGCCGTTAATGAATGACAGCGTTTTGAAAATTTCAGCTTATCCCTCTTGTGTAAGTCGCAAGCCAAGCACTGGATTATTCAAATTCTACATATTGCTAGCATTTAGCACCAGCTACCTATGCTGAAGGTTTGAAATAGATTCGTTGGAAAATAAACTCAGGAGAACCGTTCCCGGTAATGCAAGCGCCCCCTTAAGCTGGATAATATGACTAAACACAATATACTCCTGGCTGACGCCGCCGAAGTAACGTCTTCTTGTAGTCGACAGATAACCTTCAAATTTCAAATTGTCACCTTTTAAAACAAACGAAATTTAGTAGCTTGATTGGTGAGACGGTTCATCACATGACAGGAAAGCAGAATTTGATTGGTTAATCCTTAACTCGAGATAATCTCGAGCTTAAGCTGTAGATTGGATGATCTCGAACTAATTTTGGTTGGTGCAGCAGATAATCTGTAACTCAGACTTAGAGATAAGCTACCGCTAAGTCAATCTCGAACTTGAAGATTATCTCTAGCTTAAGCTAGAGATAATCTTGATGTTGGTGCAAACGGGCGTAATCTAATTATATTGGCTTGAAGACAGCTGAGGTCATAACTGTATATCTAACTCTTTCACCTGTTTCATTTGGCTCCATACACTTTATGTAGGTTCATTCTTCATGCACTGCAATATTCGTATTTCTCTACAAAAGCGCTGTCACACTATTCCGTTCCGCCATGGGTTTATTTTCAGAATTCCACATGCCTTATATATTAACAGTATTTATATCACCGTAATTACGAACTTTGCTTCGTTTCTTTGGTCAGTTCAAGTCCGCGAATGAATGAGGGGGTGCAAGCTCCATGAGGGACTGCACTGCAATAGCGCTTATCATTCCGGGACTTGGGAATTGCTCAGAATATTTGGTTGAATGAATGTGACTCATCATGTCACTTTCCATATTCACGGGCTGGAACAGCTAGTCATCATCAACTGCTTTAATGTCCCAGAGAATGTGATTCCAACTTGAGGGACAAGCTCTGTCAGGATTTCCGAGTTTTCCTAAATGCTTGGCTCCCTTTCTTTCTTCCTCAGCCTGTCGGTGTTGAATGGTGAAGGTGGTACTCCATTCAGGAAAGTTCCAATCATTGTTGTTCCAAAAGGTTGCGTGTCCTTCGCTAATTGTTAGGTTTTTTCGTGCAGATGTATTTCCATAATCTAGATCTTTCATAGCTGTCTAGCTTGGCAGCTTATTTGTAGCACCTATCCGGCTTAGCACCTAAAATCTAATATTTAATTTTCGAGTAGCAGCTTGCAAACAAAGTCATTGTAATTTGTTGTTAGTTAATCTTTCAAATTTGTTTGAATGCAGACAATTTAATTTGAAGCGGAACCTAGGTTAGGTTAGTGACTAGTAGTCGCAGTCGGCAAACGTGTTACTATAGTACCAGAAGTTTTCAGAGGGTTTGGCATGTCCTATTACTGCCTGTTGTGTGTTCGCTCATTGATAAGGCATCTTTGCAGAATGACCATTTTTTGCAGCTTGCTGTTAAACATACATGTGCTGACCTGTTACAGAAAACCTGATTTATCGCGTAAAGTATAATATGCAGGTGCCCGCTCACTGTTGAGTCTTGTACACGCAATAGCACAGACGTAAAGTGAACAATTGAGGGAATGGAGATCGACCAAGAGCATCAAGCGGTGGCTGCAGAGTTAGAAGCTCTGATTACAGAATATGCTATGCTTAATGCAAAAAAAACTTGGTTTCAAACCGAATATGCTTGGTAGTAGAACTAATGGGGCACGGTTTTCTCTAAAAGATTCCCTCTATTTAGGCGTAAGTCGATAATCGAAGTTCAAACCATTAGTTCTCAGTGCATTCACCGGTACAACAATTAATTCTAACTCTATGCAGAAGGACATGTTTATAATTAAAATTACTACCTTACCTCATCAATTAATGAACTCTTCCTAGAGTGTAGCTAAACCCCTGATAACTTACCAGTCTTGTGCATTTCAAGACAGAGGTGAATCCACTTCCGCGAAAAACCGCACCGTACGTCAGCCCAGCTGTGCAAGCGACAAAAACTTAACGCCATCATTTGAGGCTCAAATTCAGAAGAGTTCCATTTTGTTTGGAAATGTGTTTGCATTGTCATTTAATGAAGAAGCTCAGAAGCTTACTGCAAGACCAGTTTGGGTGTTGACATGAAAACGATAGGCAGTTTTGACGCTCACTGCCAGTAAAGACAATTGATTGTGCAATGACTGTATATACTGAGTGTTTAATAAGTAATAAACATTAGCCAAATATCCAATTTTAATCAGAACAAATGTATTCGAAGACAGAAGACATTTGCAACGTAAAGTGGTCACCATAAGTCGGATTAAGGTTTAAAGCAAATATAAACACGCATGATCACATTGATTTTAGATACACTGAATTTAGTTCCGTACTCCAACGAGTAGCATTGGTGCTTCACATAGTCTGTTTAAAGTCTCGCGATGATTTTTTCTAAATTCCGCGATGGTCCCTTTTGTCGTCTCCTGAGAAGCTTGGACTTGCAGCATATGAAAATTTTCGCAGCAAATGTATAAGCAAAGTATCGAACCTACAGTACAGTGATTACATATATTTGGTTAGTTTTAAAGCTTATACATTTTAGGAACTTGTTCTAAAAACGTTGAAGTTGTTCTTTAACAAGTAGTTACACAGTGTCGAACAACTGCCAGCATAGCATGTAGCAAAAGCTGACAAGCAGTATTTTTAAACAGCCGCAGGGATTGTTTTGTAAGAAGGAGGCAGATTGCCTTCAAGACTTTGAAAACTGTTGGCCAGTTGGACTCGGTAAATAGAAAATCTGTACCCCAAATAGCATACTTAAATTAATGACTTACATGCCTTGAACTAAGTAAGGAAACAAGCCAAACACTTTCTACTACTGACCTTTTCATCGGATACAGTATGAAACATCCAAATTACAATTCCAGTGCTTATGTTAAGCCAGAAAGCCACAATGTACAATCCAATGTGATGATTATATATTGTATATGATCCAACTACCCAAGATACAAATTGAGCACACGTGAGGAGATACAAACCGCCTGTGTTAACCCTAAATCGAGGATTTAAAGTGTAATCAAGAGAGTACATAATAGTAAGAGTAAGAAACTCTTACACTAGCATGTACAAATCATGCTAGGTATGCCCGGTATATTAACTTGGGCCCCCCCGTAACTTCCGGGAGGGTCCCACTTTGCACTAATTATACGCTTTCATATAAGCTTGTGTCTGCTCGGTGATTGGCCCATTAGCCTAAGGCTTATGATAGTTAATTAATTAGTTATTTTAATTAATTAATTATAACTTTAATTAGCTTAGTGCAATTAAAACACTATTTCAACAACTTTGCAGCATTTTTATACTCTTTTCAATGATATAAAAATTGTTGCATAATACAAAAATTCGAAGGAATGTAATCTGCAACCATTTTTATCTCATTGAAAAGAGCAGAAAAATGCTACAAAGTTGTGGAATTAGTTTTTGATTAAGCTAATTAAAGTTATAACTAATTAATTAAAATAACTAAATCAGCCTTAGGCTAATGGGGGCCAATCAGCGAGCAGACACACGCTTATATGAAAGCGTGTAATTAAAGTCTGACACAAAAATGTGTGTACAAAATTTGTAAGGCCTCCAATGAACTCAGTATACGTCGTAACCCAATAAAACCATATATTTTCGGAATCCTTGCAGCGAGATGAACATTTTTATAAAATTTAAAATTTTTTAAAATTTCAAAAATTTTAAAATATCGGTTTTTCGGGGAATTTTTTCGGACCCTTCAAGCTATTCAGCTCATTCCTTCAGAAAAATTTTCCCGTCCGAAGACGCATCGATTGACACAAGAACGAAAAAATCGGTTGAGAAATAAGCATTTTATTCCAAAATTTCGTTTTTCCATTTCCTTTGATGTTTGCCGCTTTTTGCAAGTTTGACTGGTTATTACTCGCGACTCGCTCAACTTAAAATTTTTTCGATTAGATTTTCAGGACTGCCTAGGCGTCCGCTTTGACCTGATATATGTGGTATTTCAAATTTTGAAAATCGATTTTTTTTGAAAAATACCACTTTTTGACCAAAATTTCGGCAAAGAAGATTTAGCAAAAGTGAATAAAAATAACATAATCATAAAATTTAAGCTGAGCTGAATCCAACGATATAAAGCTTTTCTTGCTGCGATTTATATTGCGCCAGCAATGAATTTTTAAACAATATCCCTTATTTCAGCTAGTTTTGCTAGTTTACACTGCTTCAGTCAAATCACGGCGGCAACATCAAAGAGAGCCAAAAACCAGCTGAAATAAGGGATATTGTTTAAAAATTCATTGCTGGCGCAATATAAGTCGCAGCAAGAAAAGCTTTATATCGTTGGATTCAGCTCAGCTTGAACTTTATGATTATGTTATTTTTATTCACTTTTGCTAAATCTTCTTTGCCGAAATTTTTGGTCAAAAAGTGGTATTTTTCAAAAAAATCGATTTTCAAAATTTGAAATACCACATATATCAGGTCAAAGCGGACGCCTAGGCGGTCCTGAAAATCTAATCGAAAAAATTTTAAGTTGAGCGAGTCGCGAGTAATAACCAGTCAAACTTGCAAAAAGCGGCAAACATCAAAGGAAATGGAAAAATGAAATTTTGGAATAAGATGCTTATTTCTCAACCGATTTTTTCGTTCTTGTGTCAATTGATGCGTCTTCGGACGGGAAAATTTTTCTGAAGGAATGAGCTGAATAGCTTGAAGGGTCCGAAAAAATTCCCCGAAAAACCGATATTTTAAAATTTTTGAAATTTTAAAAAATTTTAAATTTTATAAAAATGTTCATCTCGCTGCAAGGATTCCGAAAATATATGGGTTTATGGGGTTATGGCGTATATTGAGTTCACTGGAGACCTTACAGGTTTTGTACACACATTTTTGTGTCAGACTTTAGTGCAAGTTGGACCTCTTATTTGTACTCTTTCTGTAATAATGACGAACAAATACGGATAATGATTAAACGTGGGAGAATAAATACCAGGGGCAAGTTCTAAGATGTTGACTTTGTTACTAATGCGCGAGCGCGACTGCAGAAAATATGATTCCAACGGTTAGTTGTGGATTCATGTAAAATAACCTAGATTTTGGGTCAAACCTTATTCTATAACAGCGTTAACGAATTTTGTTTAGGGAAATTAAATGAAGCTTACTAGTCGTGAACTTTACCCAAGAATTTATATTTCAAGTATTCCTGCAAAACAAAAGTAGTAAATGTTTTCACTTAAACAATACGTGAAATATTTAATTTAGGAGCGTAGCCAGCTTCAATATATATCTGTGGTTCGTTTTGAACAGTCAAGTTTTAGGAAGAAGCAGAATGGATTTGAAGTTTTATTATAATTTATTACATTTATTTTATTGCACAATATAATAAGTGTAACTTACATGGCTGAAATTTTTTTCTGGCGACTTTGCATTGGATAAAGGCGCACAAAGCTGTTTTCACCTGCTTCAGCACAGCACAATGCAGAAACACCAAGAACTGTTAACGGTAGAAGTGAACCCAATCTTAAGTACTCATGACCAAAGTTCACCCAACATCTAGACAGCGCAGAAACTTATTTTCAAATAGTACAATTTTGCTATTTTAAAGTCAAGTCTTTGTTTGTCAAGTCAAGTCAAGTCAAGTTTGATAAAGTCAAACTGATATTCAGTGATAGAAACGGTTGTCTTTATCATATCTATCTCCTTAATGCAAACTAGATTGCAGGAAACTATTAACCATTTAATTACTCGAGCAGTTATAGAATCAAATTGTGGAGTTGGCATCCAGCTTACTTGGGAAAACCAACGTGGACAGTTTAAGCAGCGAGACAAAAGCATTTGCAGGCTAAAGGCCGGGGACAGAATAGTGATTAACACGAACATCGGGCTGATACTGCTACACTGCTACAGTCCCTATTAAAATGTTTTGTAATTTTTGGCTCCATTACTGGATCATTTAAAAATTTCTAGCTTGAATTAAGCTGTAGTTAAAGTAGCTTGTTCATTGCGCTTCTAGAACTTTTGAGGAAGTAAAAGATAATTTTCGTACTTTACAGAATCATTGGCCTTTCATTTCATCTCCTACAATTGTTGTAACGAGGAGGCAGGCCACTGTTCACAGCCAAAGTAGCAGCGTATTCAAAAGCTGTTCAAGTAATATAAAGTTTTCAACTGCACACTCAGATTAGATTTCCTGTTTTTTTATTCTTCCCTGTATGCAATATTTAAACAAAGCTTCAACAATAAAACTTAAGGTAAAGTTAACTGTTTCAGATGCTCATCTGTTTACTCACATAATAAAGGAAAGAAGTCTAAATGTAAACATTAAACCTTACGAATTTTCTGATATCATATGCTTGTGCAGTAACAATGAAAATGCAATGCAAGGCAATACCGGAATCGCTGTAATATATGACAAAAATATGTATAAGTCCTTGTGTAGACTTCCCCTTCGTGTAGCATTTGTTTTGTGCGTTAGTGTTGTTGATCAATCGAAATTTTCGGTGACATTTATGACGGGCTGCTTTTCTGACACTGACAGAAGGGCCCCGGCGACCGACAGCGGTTCATGTGTAAATTCATGAAATATAAAATAGATTATTTTAAAATCCAATTTTCAGAGTTGACTAAAAACGGTTGAAATATAGTTAACAAACGTCTAGCCTAAACAGCCCAGCATGATGCTACTGTGGAACGATCAGCCGTCCATTGGCTATTTCCACTTTGCCAGGCCAACAAAGCTAGTACATAATATGTGAGGTCTTATTCATGTTCGCACCTTGCTGTAAGTAAGTATAAAATACATGTACATTGGGATGCTTGACTCTATCCTAATTCCACACTCAACAGCACACAGTCTATCGGAAAAAGCTATATACACAGTATACAGTTCGTTCCCAGTGCGCCTATCAAAAGATTCTCATCTCGTCTATTGATCGACCCAATAATCACAGGACTAAAAAATGGCAGTTATTACTATTTTTTACAGTGATTCTTGATGGAGCCCTTGGAATTTGTTCAATTTAAATAGAACATTTTTGTCCGTGATTTCAGTTTGACGGTTAGGCAGTTCAAATTGCCCATATTATTTGTATGTGGATCAATTTTAAAAAAATAGGAATTTGGCAGTTTTTAATTTGGCAACAAAAAATTTAATTCTGTGAATCCATTGCAAACGCTGGGATTTTGGCGAATTGCTTCTGACCAGTTTTCTTAATCGGTCATTGGTTGTTGAACGGGCATTCTAAGATGGTTGACTGTATAATCTGGCCAACTTTAGCGGATTTTTATGGGATATGAATGTTTTCGATGTAAAAATACTTCTCTTTATCATTTTTACCATTTTGTCACCTGTGATTTTCCTTGATTAACCGTGATTATGACAAATCAGGTTCTGTCAATTTTTTTACTGCTAATTCTTTTGGTATGTAGGATTTTCTTCCAAACATAACCTGTTATTGCTGTGATTCATCTTTTAGGCTGTGAATCCATTCTAAGTAAATTGACCGAATTTTTTCATGTGAATTTTCTTGGCGACATCGGAAAGTTGTCGCTTTGTTTTCATCTTCATCGGAAATATTTCGTCTGTGATTTCTCGCGACGGCTTTGAAGCACTATAAAAACGTGATTGTGGGACTCGACAGTCTATTAACAGAATCTTTTAATAGACGCAAAACTAAACATTTCGGTTGTGGACAAATGCAAAGACTATCAGGTCTGTCTTATTGTTGAAACTGTTGTTTTAGCTCTAATCTTGAATCAGATACGGCTGACCTCGGTTTGATTGTGGTGCAAACACGGGCGTATAATTCCACTGAAAGTGAAAATTGAGCGAGGTTCGATTGTACTTCATCGTAACTTGCAATAAAACACCCAAAGCGAATATTATTATCAATGACGAAAAAAGTTGGAAACGAAGGATATATATTACCCCTTACCCCATCCAAGTAATATGATTTTCTTCCATTTTATCTTCTGTTGAAGATAGACTTCCGTCATTATGCAATATATGTGGACCGATTCAATTAGAAGAAAACTAAATTCCACCCACGATAAGAAAGTCAAGAGAACGCTGACCAGCTTGCACATAACCTACAACATGCCAGCATTCTGCAAGAAACAGATTTATGTGCAGAACAAAAGTTTCCTAATTTAATGGTTTCTACCAGGTTGTTTCATCTCACTAGTGCCCAGGAACGGCGATAATTTTGACGTTGCACAATGGTTTGCACAACGATTAAAACTATGGATGTGCTTGAATCTTGGCAGAATTATGTATCATTGCAGGTTTTCTGTCTTCAGCCATAGCTGTTTGAGGATTTCGTTAAGCGCTCTAAATTATTTTGAGTCTTTCTATTTGTTATTTCTGACGCAATTGTTAAATTAGTAATAAAGTAATACACAATTAAGCTATTCTTGTACTCTGATGCTGGGCTTCGGCTATCAAAGCGTTATAGCTTTGCGACATTGTAACCTTTATTACTTTGATGATTTTAGGTCAGTCACAGAAAAACTTGAACTAGTATGATTCTGAAAAAAGCTATTAGCTCTAATTGTTTTTCTCAGCTGATTAGAAAAAATTCTTTAAACTGGTTTTCACTTGAAATCACGCCTTGCTCCGAAATTCCAACCAACTTTTAATAAAGCCACAGAATACAGCTAGTTTTTCTGCACGAAATCAAGCCTTTGTTGACATTAGAAAATCCACATGCTAAGGGTGCGCTTCCTATCTTCAACAACGGCTTTTTACACGCTATCATGCTTTTACTGTAATATTTTGTGTGCAGGGTGTGCAAAATTTGTTCCCGGAGCACCTTTAAGAGACCTGCTGCGCCGAGGCGGAGCAGGAACAATATGCTAATTTTTCCACAGTTAATGTTTATTCAAACCCAAACTTACGGTGTGTTCAGTGATACTCCGCATAGTTATGATAAGACAATGAGCAACAACAAGAGCAATTTCCTGAGACATATGAATTACTCTTTCAAAATGATACGAGCTGAAACAAATGCTTTTTAGAATAGTCAGCAGCAATACAATGGAAACAATTTCTGGCAGTTTTGTTGGGCAGAGAGAAAGGGGAAGTCAATTTATTTATGGTGCCAGAAAAGAGGCGCACTGTGGTGCAAATTCCGCCATCTTCATCCTATTTTAACCGTTAGTTAACCCGAATTTACTAAAACAAGGAATAGTATTTCAAGTTGCTGGTGTCGGCGTGTTGGTGTTTCAGCGCATGGAGGAAACGGCGCTGTTAGGTTGATGTAAATAGCTGGTCTCGATGCCAAGGAATAGTGAAATCTGATAATGTGCCGTGCCTTACTGAATCAATTGCCTTACTGCATGTGATTCCAGCAGCATTATTTTTCTTATATGTCAGTTTTTGCAAATGTTTGCTAAAACTTCGTAGGGCATCATATAAACTATTAATGAACAAAACCAGTTAAATTAATCCACAACTAAGATTGAATCAGAGGTATTTGTTTATTTCTTGGTTTTCTAGTAAACTTACCGCAGCACAATGAAAGACACCAGCGTGAATACTAAGATGCCAATGAGCCACGAACATCCAATAGATTGAATAATGATTTTGTATATTTCCAAGTTGCCCTCCTAAATTATTGCATGGTTAAGGGTTATTACTACAGACTGGACTTTTTCAGTGAGGAGGTCAAAACTAAAATATATATACTTTTATTTTACACTCCGAAACTTTCCGTTAGGGTCGTTTTGCACGTCTTCATTATTTCAGACTGTTTATATAAAATCTGATTAGATTGACATCTTGCAGCAGGCCTCATCTGAATTCTTCTAAAATTGATCTACAATTTGTAATCAGTAGTCCAGAGCACCAAGCACTGAATCAGGTATTTCATAACTCAAACTTTACTTCTACAAAGGGGGAGGGTGCTTTCCAACGCAGCAGTCTTAATGCGTGTTTGGTGGAAAAGTGGCTTCATTATGAATTAGATCTCACATCCTTTAGGAAGGTGGACACCGCCCAATTCTATTTTCACCTTTGCAGGATGCTTCTGGGAAAACATCAGAAAGAAATAATTTCTGCCTTTTCTGTTCGGCTTCGTTCACACACTCCTCTACCTCTACTCATCTCCTGTCGAATCTAGTTAGCTTTACAGGATCAGTTTGTTTAAATATCACGATAAAATGCTGATGTCATTCAAGGATTTTTCTAGCTCTCCATGAAGTATTGCTATATTGAAGGCGCATTAAATTATTAGGTTTGAAAACGGTTTTTGTTTCAATTTCTTTAACTGAAAAATGCTCAATGATTGGCAAAACTTTGTTATCGCAAACCAAGTGCTACGAAATCTTGAGGCTATAATAAGATAATAATACTATAACGGCCAGCATGTATAAATACGAAGAAATTCCAAATGAATTTTATCCGGATCAAACTGTTTTGTTACTTTATTTGAATTTTGGATTGACGAATTAGCAGAATTGTCAGATGAATTCGCACTGGCAACGTTCGGATTATCATAGTTGAACATTTCAGCCAGGTCTTTGTTCACTGCAGAAGTAGTTATTGCTGTTATAACTGTAGAATTGGCTGTATTCGTAGAAGCGGCAGTAGTCGTCACATTAGTGGCAGCTAATACAGAGGTTGTTTTCGCTGCTATTGTTGTAGGAATACTAATCGTGATTGTGGTAGATGTAGTTGCAGTTATAACGGATACAGCAGCAGATACAGGGGAAGCAGTATTAATTCGATTGGGTTCAGTGACAACGGAAGTTATCACCATAGCACTAGTGGAAGTGGTAGCAAAAGCGACGACTGATGGGGTTAAAGTTTCGGTTGCTGCAGCTGATGCAGTTGTGGTTATTGTTTTGGATTTATAGTTAGAGTTAGCCGACACTGCAGAAGATGCAGTAACAGTGTTAGAACCAGCTGCAATAGTCGTAACTGTACTAATACTTGCAGCAGTCGTTGGGATGGTGGTAGCTGTACTGGATATATAAACTCTACTGCCAATATTTGTCGTAGAATACGCACTTATTTCACTGGACCCATCGGTGCTTTTCACTGCTGTAGCTGTCCCAATTGCACTAACAGTCATAGTTAAAGCTTTTGTCGTAGTAAACACATTTGTTGTAGTAGCTGGTACAATAGGAGTCGTAATGGTTAATAATTGCGTAGATTTAGCGATAGCGGATGCGAAAGATGATGTAATAATCTTGCTTATGGATGAAGTTTGAGTAGACGCTGAAGTAGAAACAATAGAAATAATTGTAGCAGTAGTAATAGCATTTGCTAAAGAAAAGGGGGTGGTCATTGTTGCAGCCATTGTAGCTGTATACATGATGTTACTGCCGGTGGTAGTGGTTGTATAGATTGGAATTGACGCTGATGTTATAATTGTGGTTATCCCAGTTGTCGATAAAACAAGAAGGCATATCACTGAAATGCACTGCATCATTGTTTTCTGTTTTGGCGGCCGATGCTTTATCATCTTGAACAGAACTTGACTCTTCCCGTGATGGCTCCAGGAATACCGCGTTTCTGCTGATGACAACACGATTGGAATTCTCTTCTACAAAACGGTATCCCGGATCAGCGTATCCCAGAAATTTGCATCGGGTTGCCTTCTTATCCCATTTTCTTCTTTTGGCGGCAGGAATGTGCACAAAGCAAAAGTTCCAAAAGGCTTGAGATGTCCAATATTAGGCTTTCTTCGAAACATTTCTTCAGGAAGGCGTTTTACCTGGAACAGCTGTTGTCGGACACCGGTTACGCAGATAGGCAGCAGTCTTCAGACATTGTTGTCACCTGGGCCCATAACCCTGTTAAAATTGGGTAGCCCTACCAAAGAAAGGCCAGAGATATTTACTGTCTTGTCTCAATGCTTTCTCTCAACTGAGCAGATAACGAGCTTTCAAAGATATAGTGATAAAAAGTAATCAGATTACGATATTCTGTTATAGATAATTTCACTACAGTTAAGGTTCAAGCCTAAGAAAAAGTTGTTTTCTTTTATATTTTCAACAGAGTGAAGGTGACTGAACCCGTAATTCTTGTCAGTTAGAGGTTTACTCTGATACTGTTTGGTCGGTTTATAACCTTTGCGTCTGTATTTGTTTCTGAAATGCGGTAGTACGCTACCCCAAACTTGAGTTATAAGCATGGGCTGAGAGAATAAAGTTTGACGTTTGAGACTCTAAAAGACCTCTCAGTATCTAAATTAGCTAAAAGAATCGAGTGCCAAGAAATTTTTTCATTACATATGCAATGTAAACCTTTTACATTTTAATAAAAGTAGACCCAATGGTTTATATTTTAAATAAATAGATAAATAAAATACGTTAAGTAACATCTTGCTATACCTATACTTCCAAATATGAGCACTATGAAAAATCTGGTTGTAAAAGATTTGGAAAAGAAGGTTAGGATCCTTATAAATTCTAAATTACAGGTATATCATTAAAATAAGAAGGTGAAAATGAAAAATAAGTGAAAAATAAGAAAAAGCATGCCAAATCCTGCTCTTTTAGGTTGGATATTAGAGGGGGAAATCTTGGCATGCTAAAATTTCCCCCTGGAGAAAATTCTAGCATGCGATACCGGCCAATGGTTGGCAAAGCCATTGGCCGTTGGCCGACAATTTCGGTGCCAGTTGGCTTGTCCAGCGATTTTCCGTTAACCGTTGGCTGTTGGACCGTGGTTGGCCTAGCTTAGGTTATTGATTTTCGCATCACTCTTGCTGAGAACTGGTTTTCTTGTGTGCTTTTATACGTTTTCCGTTACCGTTTACAGTTTGGGAATCGTCAATTTGTAAAAATAATATTGGCTAAACAAAGCCTGGAGTACTTGCATCTGAATGACGTTTGCTAGATCCACTGGTCTCATTTTTCTATTATTTTAGCTTAATTCCCACGTTAGCATGTTGTGTCGTTGAATATTATCATACGATTAATAAATACAAAAGAGTGGAAAAACTTCAGGCTTAATTGTATTGGGAAAAGCAGAACAAATTATCAGTTTTCATTTTTAATATTTAATCCCGAAGCTCACTCAGATAACGCAGGATACAACGGAAAAAGCAGTTTCGAAGAACACAAGTTAAATATTAATTTTATTGCCTGTAAAAATGTTCTCACCACAACTCATTAGTGCTAGCTCTGGGCGTTTTGCCAGTTCAGCCAACGACCGGTTATTAGTTGGCCCCAGTCGGTCAAAACGTTGGCAGCATTTGCTTTGCCAAAGCCTGCCAGCTTATTTAAATTAGAGCAAACAAAGACAACAAAAATTTCGAAGTCTTTTTAGGGTTTACAGGAAAATTCCTAAATGGGCCTAAATTCTACAAGCTGACCGGCTGTTGGCTATTCAGTAGCCGTTGTCTGTTGGCTGTTTGTTGTTGGCTGGCCTTTCGCCGTTGGCTGTTGACCGGCCAATGGCTGTTGGCCGGCCAACTACCACAGTCTGGCCAAGCCAGCTGGTGTTACAGTGTTCATGACATTTTCATGACAGCTTTCTTCAGTGAGCACTTAGCTTTCTCGGTAAGTAAAGTTTGTAGGAGTACTTGACCAAGCTGTCATGACGTCAAAACTGTTATGTATGCGCCTACTTGGCATTAGCTATAATGCTACTATAAGCATAGGAACAAAGTATAAGCTTTTTAATACATTTTAGTTAGATCTTATATAACATTTCTTCCCGTTAAGCTTGAGGCCTGTACATCAATCAGGTCTGAAAAATCCAGTTTCCTGGACAGGAATGAATGTCAGTGGCGGTCGGCGTGGTCTTCCCGGATAGCGCTCCGGGAGACGGCGCAGGTGGCTCCATTGGTCCTGCACCTGCGACATGGTCTCGGGCAGGAGGAGGAGGTTCAACTTCGTCTGAGGGGAAAACCAAAATGTTCGGGGTTTCCAAAGTGCATAGAAGATTTTCTTACTGTTCTTTGACCTTTCCTTCCACCCATTTTGGCGAATTGGGACGGTGAAAACGAATCCATACGGTAGTTCCCTTTTGGAACTTATACGACTTGCCATAGGAAGTGGCTGTGTAGCAAGCCAACTAAGCGTCTTTTGGATATCTGTCGTCCGGCTTGGCTACACTCACTATGGGAGTAGTCCATTGACGGGCACGAACTTTCTGGCGTTGACCACCTTTTCCTATTCTGGCCAAACCTTTCTGTTCCCCACATGATTCCCACTGCATAGACTCGGAATCATAAGGATTAATAATCCTGCCTAACATTCTTTCACCAAGTCAATGTCAGACTAAACAGCAGGAAAAGTCTCGTCGTCGGTGCAACGTCGTTCGGTCGAGGACTGGTGATTTTCTTCTGGGCTCTTTCCTCTCTAATATTATTAGCAATGAAGCATTCTTCCATCTGCTCAACATAGGATTCCCATTGAATTGAATCAGGGTCAAATGGATGTAAACGTCCCAATGTTCTTTCACCCATGTCCAAAACTTTTCAATGTTCTGCAAACTTGTCGCCAATGTTATGTATGCGACTACTTGGCATTAGCTATAATGCTACTATAAGCATAGGAACAAAGTATAAGCTTTTTAACACATTTCAGTTAGATCTTATATAACACAAACCTGAGCTAATTTAGCTCACGTTTTAAAAAAATGTCAATCAAAGCAAAACTGGTAATACAAATTACACTGCTTATCAACAGTGTCATAAGAAACCAAAGTGTTATTACAAAATTTTTGCATTCTTGGCTACTAAGCTTTAGGCTTATTTTCCTTCACACCTACTGCCCTTGACAGCAGTTATAATCGTTTCTTTTGTAGTCCTGATGTGGGTGATGATCGGAGGATGAAATTCAATGATGGGCACTTTGCCTAAACAGCCCTTCAGTGGCACTTTTAGATTCACTAACTTACATCTACTTTTCCGTAATTCAGGATTGATTACGTTTAGCAATTGGTTATTATAATATATCAAAACGACATGACAAAAATTTTCAAGCGTTCCCTTCTTACCACCAAGTAGTAATCTCAAAACCAAATATTTCAGTAGCAGTCACGACGACAGCCGCAACTACTACTCCTCCTGTTACCACCACTACCACCACTACTACTACCACTACTACTACTACTACTACTACTACTACTACCACTTCCACTACCACCACCACAACCACCACCACTCCCACAACCACTACCACCACTACAACCACCACCACCACCACTACTACTACCACCACTACCACCACTACTACTACCACTACTACTACTACCACTTCCACTACCACCACCACAACCACCACCACTCCCACAACCACTACCACCACCACCACTACTACTACCACTACTACTACTACTACCACTTCCACTACCACCACCACAACCACCACCACTCCCACAACCACTACCACCACCACTACAACCACCACCACCACCACTACAACAACAACTACTACTACTACTACCACCACCACCACCACTACTACTACTACCACTCCAACCACTACCACTACCACCACCACCACTACTACCACCACCATCACCACTACTAGTACAACTACTACCACTTCTACTACTACCACGCCTGCTATTTCTACTACTACTACTACTACTACTACTACTACTACTACTACTACTACTACTACTACTACTACTACTACTACTACTACTACTACAACCACTACCACAACTACCACCACCGCAACCACCACTACCACTACCACCACCACTACTACCACCACCACCACCACCACCACTACTAGTACAACTACTACCACTTCCACTACTACCACGCCTGCTACTACTACTACTACTACTCCAACCACTACCAAAACCACCACCACCACCACAACCACCACAAGCACTACTACTACCACCACTATTACCTCTACTAGTACAATTATTACCAGTTCTACTACGCCTACTACTGCCGCAACTACTACCACTACTACCATCACCACTGCTACTATTACTTCTACTGCTACTAGTACATCTACTCTTACCACTAGCACTACTACTTTCACAATCACCACTACTACCATTTCTACAGCGACGACTTCTACTACTACCACAATCACTACCGCTATCACTACCACTATCACTACTACTACTCCTGCTACTACCACTACTACTACCACTATTCCTACCACTACTACTCCCATCACAACTACTACTTCTACTGCTCCTACGACTGGAACTACAGCTACTATTACTACTGCTACTACTACTACTACTACTACTACTACTACTACTACTACTACTACTACTACTACTACTACTACTACTACTACTACTACTACTACTACTACTACTACTACTACTACTACTACTACTACTACTACTACTACTACTACTACCACTATCATCACAACTACCACCACAACCCCCACCACCACAACTACTACCACCGCCACCTCTACTGCCACCACCACCACCTCCACTGCCATAACCAGCACCACCACCACCACCACCATCACCACCACAATAACAACATTAACTACTGCTACTACCTCCGGTATTACAGCTATTACCACAGCGAGCAGTACTACTGTTTCCACCACAACCACTACAACAACAGTTACTACTACTTTGTCGACTACCGCTACGACCACTAGTGCTAGTACAACGACTGGCATTACCACAACCATCACCTCTACTATCACAAAGCCCACCATCATTATAACAACAACCTCCATATCTACTACCACAGCTACCAACATAGTTGCCACAACGATTATCACTCCGACTGTCGCTGCCGCCAGTACTACAACCTCAGTCACCACTGTCACAACTACTACAACCCTCATCATCACAACATCTAGCACTAGAACAACTACTACTGCTACCAGCTTGACTACCACTTCGACTACTAGTACTACTACTACTATTACTACTACTACTACTACTACTACTACTACTACTATTACTATTACTACTACAGCCAGTACTACAGCTAGTACCATCGCGATTACTACTACAGCTGCTACCACAACCACCACTACTACCACCGTCACAATGCCAACAAAAACTACAAGCAAGACTTCAACTTCCACTGCAACCCCTGCAATGTCTACAACCACCATCACCAGCAGCACTGCCACTAGTACTACAACGTCTACTACGCCTGATGGTGGTAGTGATAGTAGTAGTAGTAGTAGCAACAGCGGGACTACTACAGCTGCTACTCCTACAACCTCTTCTACTGCTACAGGCTTTACTACTTCTACCACCGTCAGCACTAGCGTTAGCACCACAACCAGTACTAAAATCATCACCACAGCTTTCACTACAATAGCCATCACAACAACAACTACAACGACCACCCATTCTACTAGTCCGCCGACCACTGTTTTTCCAATTACAACTGCTGCTGCTTCCATTACTACCACAACAAATATTGTTTTATCGACAACTGGGATAACCACAATTATAACATCAGCGTCAATTCCAATCTATACAACCACTACCACCGGCAGTAACATCATGT
>JASAND010025360.1:0-13093 GCA_030248195.1 Trissonchulus latispiculum
TCTAATTTCAGGAACAGAATCAGGAACAGGGGTCTAATTTCAGGAACAGGAAGGGGGGTCTAATTTCAGGAACAGGAATAGGAACAAAGGTCTAAAAATAGGAACACGAACAGGAACAGGAACGGGGTCTAATTTCAGGAACAGAATCAGGAACAGGGGTCTAATTTCAGGAACAGGAACGAAGGTCTAATTTCAGGAACAGAATCTGGAACGGGGGTCTAATTCTAGGAACAGGAACTGGGGTCTAATTTCAGGAACAGAATCAGGAACAGGGGTCTAATTTCAGGAACAGGAACAGAGGTCTAATTTCAGGAACAGGAACTGGGGTCTAATTTCAGGAACAGGAACTGGGGTCTAATTTCAGGAACAGGAACTGGGGTCTAATTTCAGGAACAGAATCAGGAACAGTTCCTGTTCCTAGAATTAGACCCCCGTTCCTGATTCTGTTCCTGAAATTAGACCTTCGTTCCTGTTCCTGAAATTAGGCCACTGTTCCTGATTCTGTTCCTGAAAGTAGGCCCCCGTTCCTGTTCCTGAAATTAGACCTTCGTTCCTGTTCCTGAAATTAGACCTTCGTTCCTGTTCCTGAAATTAGACCCCTGTTTCTGATTCTGTTCCTGAAATTAGACCCCAGTTCCTGTTCCTGAAATTAGACCTCGGCTCCTGTTCCTGAAATTAGACCCCTGTTCCTGATTCTGTTCCTGAAATTAGACCCCAGTTCCTGTTCCTAGAATTAGACCCCCGTTCCTGATTCTGTTCCTGAAATTAGACCTTCGTTCCAGTTCCTGGAATTGGACCCCCGTTCCTGATTCTGTTCCTGAAATTAGACCCCTGTTCCTGATTCTGTTCCTGAAATTAGACCCCAGTTCCTGTTCCTGAAATTAGACCTCGGTTCCTGTTCCTGAAATTAGACCCCTGTTCCTGATTCTGTTCCTGAAATTAGACCCCAGTTCCTGTTCCTAGAATTAGACCCCCGTTCCTGATTCTGTTCCAGAAATTAGACCTTCCTTCCTGTTCCTGAAATTAGACCCCCGTTCCTGATTCTGTTCCTGAAATTAGACCCCCGTTCCGTTCCTGTTTTTAGACCACGGTTCCTGTTCCTGTTCCGTTCCTGTTCCTGGTTTTAAACCTGTATTCCTGTTCCTATTCCTGTTCCTGCTCCTGGTTTTAGACACCACCTGCACGTACACCTATGTGGATGTTCGTCCCCTTCTGTTTTTTTGATGTGACGAAGCGTAAAGCCTAGCAGTATCCTAAATATGAACAGTCAACACCATTACCTGAAAGTAATTTAATTAGTTTTCTACATTTTTTATTAAATGGAAAACGAAATTTCGAATTTCAAGTAGTGGCTCAATAACACCGTGTCAATAGGTGTTTATAGCTTAGATATAAACAAATGGATCAGAAGTGGCACTGTTGACCTGAAGTACACAGTGCCATTTAAAATTTAGTTTTCTTCGTAAGCTGCGACCGGTTCAATCAAATTTGTTTGTGGCTCAATCAAATTATTTTGTGGCTCATTCAATTCAGGACATTTGCTAACTGGATCAAACAATTCCAGCACTGACTCATTAAGTGCCACTGCTACCTTCAGGGAGATTATGAGGCTAGCTATGAAGAAGTGCACGAAATTAATGTAAATTACATTATATCAAAGCCAGTCTAAGCAAAACGTACCATTACTGAGGTTAGATTTCCATGGTTACGTCGACAAACTAAGGACAGAGGCGAACGACGCATATCTGAAAGAACAAAAGCAAATAAAACTACGATGTGTTTTGCATGGCGAAAACAAATTGATAAAACAGGACTTCTTATCAAATTTTGCTGTCGCCACAGACAAGGCTGGTAATATATAACTATATAAGGACGAAAGGAATGCATAATGTACGACGCACATCATACATCACAGTACGTTCTGTGAATAAAGCTTGTGTAGTGCTTTGTGTAAGCATGTGCTTGATCTAGCAGTATATACCTCGTGGCAGTATTATTGACTGACAAAAAAACTTGTTTCAGGTTCTCTGGAAGGGATGATAGAGCATAACTGATCTTAGGCCCTATTTCTTTAAAGATTAAACGGATTAGATTAAAATTAATCCGCATTAAAGAAACAGCACCTCGGATTAAACGGATTAAAATTTAATCCAGCGAGTTAAACGAGTT
Organism: Trissonchulus latispiculum; assembly: GCA_030248195.1. Classification (NCBI taxonomy): domain Eukaryota; kingdom Metazoa; phylum Nematoda; class Enoplea; order Enoplida; family Ironidae; genus Trissonchulus; species Trissonchulus latispiculum. The sequence continues at coordinate 2,170 of JASAND010025360.1, forward strand.
AAACGGATAAAATTTAATCCTATTTCTTTAAAGCACCTAGGATTAAAATTTTAATCTAATCCTCTTTCTTTATTCACACTTCGGATTAAAAAATCAACGAGTTAATTTTAATCCGACCTGCTTAATCGCTGTTTCTTTAAAGATTAATTTTAATCCGTTTAATCCGTCGCCTGCATTTTCAACTAGTTTTTAATCCTTATGCAGCTTACGCGGATTAAACGGATTAAAATTTGGCGGATTAAAATTTTTAATCGCTGTTTCTTTAATGGCGGATTAAACGGATTAAACTTGACTCGTTTAATCCGAGGATTAAAAATGGTCAGATTAAACGAGTTAATTTTAATCCGTTTAATCCACCATTAAAGAAACAGCTGTTAAAATTTTAATCCGGCTGATTTTTAATCCGTTTAATCCGACCAGTTTAATCTTTAAAGAAATAGACCCTTAGAGCTTTATGCAACAGCCGGAATCTTTTGAATGTACTATTTATAAATTTAAATGCGCATTTACATGGGCACTTCACTTGGAATAATAAGAAGCAATATTAGTTAATACAAGTAGTGCCCAAAAGGGCAAGATTCCTGTGCCGAGAATCGTCTGAATTTTGCTTTAATATTGCTTATCACCATGTTACCCAAGAGTGCGAAGTGGTTTGTAACTACTACAGCTACTTATCACAGAAGTAATTATACAGTGAGATTGTTACAGCTGACACGCTTTTCGCTTTTAAAATCCGCTGGTTTTACATATTAAAACCTGTTATCTGCCATCCGCCCCTCCCCTCAATCCAATTACACGGCCATCCGTTAGAAATACATTTTCAAACTATTCCTGTTTACAAATAGTACCTGGTCACCGTTTGCACTAACACTGTGTGTGTATAGCTTTATTGTTGCAAAAACTAATTTGCATATTGTGAAAGCAAAAAATAGTTCATAGCTAGACATGTGTTAAACATAGGGCCTTTTCTAAGAGAACAGAGCTAACACATGCAAAAGATGCTACAAACCCATCATAAGTATTCCTGCTCCAGCAGGAATAACAAGTATATTTATACAACAAGCGCACTGACTAACCGGAATGAAATGATGCTGCAAGCAATCTAGTCTTACCCACATTAAATACATACACATTCAATATTCATGTAGGCATTTAAATAGCAAAAGGATGTTAATGCAGACAATGGGAAAAACCTGTTTTAGCAACGGTACTGCAATGAGGTGGCTGGTGGCAGCCTGCCAAAATTGCAACGTTATCACTTCTCTCTCGAAAAGTGATGCGAACGATGAAGTAACTAAAGTCACGTGTGAGAAATTTTAAACAAAATGTATTGCCAACTCAGTTCGCGTGACGCTGATAGATAAATTTCCCATCAGCTGATTTTGAGATTCTCATAAAGCAAAGAAGCGACGGACTGCAGGCCGATCATATTTGGCGCTTGACGCTGTCCTTTCTGTTTGAGATGAACAAGATCACTTCACTCACACTGGGTAGTGGGTAGTGTTGTGCATTGGCCGGCGCGGCCAACGGATTGTAACATGTCGTTTTAACCGTTTAAAACTAATTGCAACATACATGCTCATGAAGCATACTGGCATGAACCATACTATACAGGAATTATGAATGCAGCATAAATCCCCCTTCTTGTAATCCTTCCAGTCGGCAATCGTAGTTCCACCTATCTGACTTCATTGTCTTTCCCACGAAGAACCTCCTCTATTCGTGCGATTTTCCAGGATTTTCTTAGCAGGTCTTCTTTTATGAGTACTACTTCTAAGGTCCCCTTTTGGTGGGGGGAGGGGGGGGGGTGGAGCTAACAGCCAATCAGAGTGCAGAAAGCCCCCTCCGTTTGGGGGAGGAGTCTAGCAAAAGATTACCGTAGTCACAGCGTATTTCCATGAAGGGTTCTCGTTGGAGGGGGTCACAAAAAGTGACGCCCGTTTGAGGGGGGGGGGGGTTACCAACCGCCAATCAGCATGAGCCAAACTTAGCCTGCTTGAGTGATCCCCCAAACGGGGACTACTTTTGGCTCCCCCACCAAACGGGAATTACTTTCGGCTACCCCCCCCCCCCCACCAAACGGAGGGGGGTATGCCTGTCGACTCCCCCCCAAAAGGGAGAACATTAGCGTATTAGCGTAGTCGGAGCACCTTTAGGCAATGCCAAGAAGAGAAGCCCTCTAGTGGCTTACTCTTCTTCTATCGAAGAAAGTCATAGACTTTTGCCATTAGACTTTGTCTTTGCACTTGCATCATACACTATTCGCACCTTCATTGTAGCTCTATCCCGTCTGATCACCGGAAAATATGAGATATAATGAACCAACGTTGTTTCCGGATGAGGGCTCTGGGCATGTAAACACCTTTTCCCAGCTGATCTTGAATAATTAGGTCATATTCTTTCAACAAGGACTGGTCATTCTCAGAGGAGCACAAGGTGCTCATAGTGTTTTTGAGGCGATGTTTGGCAAAATGGAAGTTAGTAGTCAGGGAAGGTTTAGCACACTGCCAGGGCTACCTCACCTGATATCGCCTGTTTTCTGAAAATATTGATAGACTCCTTGAACTGTTGGAAAACCGCGTCATGCTTCTTATCCATACATTAACACGGGGTCCGATTGTGGGGGGGGGGGTCTGCCCCGACCTCGGCGAAGGGTCTACCCCTGAAAAATCCGAAATTTTATAGGGGTCTGCCCCGAAATTTGCAAAACTTGCGAATTTTTAAAGTTTTTGAATAAAAATTAGTAAAGAATGACAATTTTTAGCGATTTTTAAGAAATTTTTTAAAAAATCGCTAAAATTTGCAAAAAATTACCAATTTTCAGTGAAAATCGCTGAAGGGTCTGCCCTTTTTTGCTTTCTGGACGAGAGGGTCTGCCTTTTTTCCTTTTTGCTGAGGGGGTCTACCCGTTTTTTGTCGGTCTGGGGGGGTCTGCACCCCCCCCCCCATTCCCCCCACGTTATCCTATGTTCTTATCGTCAGTTTCGTTCGCTGAAATACTTATGACTTCTGTTCGCCACAGCTGACCTAGGTTTCAACACGTTTCCTGCGCATGACATATGTCATATGAAAAAGAGCAAAAGAAAGAAAGAAAAAGAGAAAAAATATATGTTTCACTTTTTCATTTACGATATTGGTCGATTTTTACAGATGGTCAAACTCATAACTTTCACCTGTTGCTGTTGTCACTTTTACTAAGTCCGGACAATGAAAACTCGTCTCACAGTCCGCACAGATAACGCTTATGGTAATTTTGGTGATACCGGGATGTAGTTTAATTTGTGTAAACAAATCGTAGTAGATCAAATAGTGAGCCTGTGGCTTACTCTGCTTAGCTTGGTTTTTCTGATCCAACAAGCTCAAACAGAAAGCAAGTCCTCGTTCAGTTTATAGGAAATAGCTGGAATAAGGCTAAAATTTGGAATGCAAAAGATATTTGTCATGGGGAGTTGGATATGGAGTGGGTATCTAATATTTTGCTCTAGTTTTTGGTTTTTCGATGAGGTCAAAAGAGCTTAACCTTTTACACAGTTGCCGAAATTAGTTGCTGAGTGGACAGATATGATCCACTACCACATCTGCATCCATTGGCACAATAAAAGTCATGACATATGTCATGAGCGTATGCCGCTTGATCCAAAGTGTCATACGCGCATGACATATGTCATGGGATATTATTGCAGATCTGAGATCTCCGAAAGTTGGCGATCACGTCCATGTAGTCGGTTTATTAATCGGACTTCAATTGCAAATTGTAGCGTAGTGCGCGCAGGAGGAAAGTTTTCAATTTTGTCTTGCGCAGGAAACGTGTTAAGCTTTGATCATTCTGCAGCAGGGATTGGATGAATGGACTCTGACTTCAAGGTATTTCCAGCTAATACGTTACTCAAAAGTGTCAGATGCAGTACAGCAGTACCCTCCAATGGAACAGACTTGCACATCGAATCGAATACCAGTAGTCAACATTCCTAAAAGCACGTCCAAGTTGATCTTCGTTGGCTTGACTTCAGTGGCACTGGATTTAAAACACTGTATTTTTGAAAAGCTTCGTCTGCGTGGATCTCTTAAACTTCGTAGGGCACACTGGAAGAGCAGGTGCCATATCTGCGATTGAATAAGCATTTACCCTCTTGGAAAACCCACTGGATCTACACTGTAAAAAATTGCATAACAGTTATCTATTTCTCTTAAATAGGTAATTTGTGACATCCCAACAAATTAGATAACTGTTATCTAATAATGTGGGATGGCAGCAAACAGTTAAAATTGGAGACTTGTTACCAATTTAACTTTAATAGCCTTTACCATAAAATTCAAGGTAAGGTAGATTATTATTATTATTATCATGATTGTATGGTCCAATGCAGCGTCTGCAACACGTTCATTCATTACGAATGCTTAGGTTTAGACGTCAAATTGTTGAGTCAATGTATAAATGAAAAACCGGGAAACTACGTATGTCTCTCTTGTCTGCCTTCTCTAACCGATACTGTGAAGTCCTCGCTTGCAGCCATGAGTCCCAGTGGAACCGTCTTTACCCATGGCCTGCACCCGGCACCAAACCCGGCTGTTGGGAGCCCAGGTTTGGGTATCCTGGGGTCTCAAGAATTTAAGGATTTTATGGGAGAATTAATGTCCCAGTGTGTTAAAGCCGCCACTAAAGCGGCCACCGAGGTGGTAACCGAATTGTTAGAAAAGCGAGAAAAAAAGAACAATTTAGTCATTGTTGGATGGCCAGAAGTTGGTGCCACCGAAACGGAGCAAATGAGTTTAGACGGTGCCCTAGTCGCTAGAGTGCCCTAGACGGATTCAATAAATTCTCATTTTCGTGATGGTCGCAAAAATACGAAATATCCGAGAATCATGAAAGTGTGTTTTAAAGACCGCTTTGTTACTGAACGTAAGTCTTTTCTCTTTGGAGCTTCGGGCGAACTTCAGAAATTACCTGAAGTCAGAAATATGAACTTTAAGCCTTATATTAGGGAGGATTTAACCTATAAACAGCGGATGGCACAAAAGGCCCTTGTTGAAGAGTTGAAGGCTCGGCGATCAAAAGGAGAGCAAAACTTGATTGTACGGAATGGAAAGATAATTGTGAAGCCGCAACAGGGAAATGGCCAAGAGCCGGAGGCAGTACCAACCAATTAACCCATTTTATGTTAGTAAATGCCCGCAGTATCATTTCTAAGCTTTGTGACCTGCAATATATTGTATCTGAAAATGTAAATGCCATCTTCGGAATTACTGAAACGTGGCTATCTGATGATATTTCTGATTTGTTTTTTGATTCAATACTTTTGTCCCACAATATTGAACGCTGTGATCGTGGTGCGGGTAGAGGGGGCGGTGTTGCTTTGTTGATGCCTAAAAACCTAAATTATGTTTGTATCGAAAAAGTTAGTAACGAATTCTTTGAAGCTATTTGGATAAAAATCTTGAAAACCCCGTTTGATGGAACATATCTGGGTTTGATTTATCGTACGCCTTCTGGAGACAGCAAGGCATCTACTACAATGCTATGTGAACTTCTACGAAAATATGCTTTATTCAGGTCCGTTATAATTGGTGATTTTAATTTCCCAAATATTATATGGAATCAGGACGGTGTTCAAACAAATTTGGAACCTGATGCGACTTTTGCACATGAAATTTTAACACTGGGTTTTGAGCAGCATGTTTTTCAAAGTACACACATTCACGGTAACATTTTAGATTTGGTTTTGTCAAATGAACCAAATTTATGTATAGCTGTTGAGACTAGTATGCCTTTAGCAAACTCTGATCATAATATTATTCATGGTTATCTATCACTTTACGATGTCAGCCCCGAATACTCCAATTTTCGCAATTTTAACAAAGCAGATTTTTATGAAATAAACTGCTATCTCTTTAGCATCTCATGGGAACACGAATTTCAATCCTGTGTCACAGTCGACGATTTCTGGCAAATTTTCATTAATCATATAAATTATGCCATCAACAAATTTGTACCCTGGTCTGCTTTTCGTTCTCGCTCCAAAGCAAAGCTATGGTCAAAATCTACACGGAAAGCTTACCAGAGGCAAAAGAGTTTGCATCAAAAATTTCGTTTATTCCCTTCTGCTGAAAATCGTCGCCTGTGGACAGAAAGTGTTAATAGAACTAGACAACTTAGGAGACGTGATACTTACCAGCATGAAAAAAACATTTTAAATTCTAACAATCCACGAGTTTTCTGGAATTTCTTACAGTCTAAATTTAATTACAAGTCTGATATACCATGTATTGAAACAAGTCAAAATACTTTTACATTCAAAAATCAAGAAAAAGCTGTATTATTCAACAATTTTTTCTCTTCTGTGTTTATAAGCGATGACGGCAACCAACTAGATTTTGCACACAGGCATCCTAGTTTTGTATTTCCTACTATAGATTTTACGGATCAAAGTGTTTATGACTGTATACTTAAAGCCAAATCTAAAAACAGTACTGGCCATGATGATATACCACAATTTTTCCTTAAAAAAGTTGCTATATCCATCTGTGCTCCTCTTGCTACCATCTTTCGTGTTTCTCTGGCTATGGGAAAATTGCCCAAAGCCTGGAAAATTGCTAAAATTACCCCAGTTTTCAAAAAAGGGGAGAAGTCAAAAGTTAAAAATTACAGACCTATAAGTTTACTTGTTAACAGCAGCAAGTATATGGAAGTTTTCGTTGCCGAGGCATTAAAATCTTATTTGCTAAAAAATAAATTTATTTCCATTTTGCAACACGGTTTCTTACCTGGTCGCTCAACAGTTTCCCAACTCTTACAGTGTTTAAATGATTGGACTAAAGCAGTTGACAGCGGAAGCTTTGTAGATGTAATTTATATGGATGTGGCAAAGGCATTTGATTGTGTGTCTCATGAAAAGCTATGTCAAAAACTTTCTGCCTTAAAAATACCTCCGACTGTTCTTGAATGGATACGCGACTATTTAAGCAATAGAAAACAGTACGTCAGTATTGGAAACCAGAAATCTCCTCTTTCCGACATAACCTCCGGTGTTCCGCAAGGGAGTATATTAGGTCCTATTCTATTTCTTGTGTACATAAATGACTTAATAGATGCTGTAAAATTTGCTAACATAAGGTTATATGCTGATGACTCTAAGCTTTATATAGTTTTCAATCAACCACAAGAAACCGAAGCACTGCAAAATGACCTAAACAATGTTTGCGACTGGTTCACTAAAATGCAGTTAAACCTTGCTGTTAGTAAATGTACTGTTTTGCACATTGGTAACAAAAATCCATGTTCTGTTTATAATCTAAATAATGACCAGTTACTTTCTGTACAGTATGCTCGTGACCTTGGAGTTTTGATGCAAAATAACTTAAAGTTTGATATGCATTGTACTGGTATTGCTTCCACCGCTTCAAAAATGGCAAACTTAATTTTGAGAAGTTTCAGTACTAAAAATCGCTCTTTTCTGGTTAAATTATTTAATGTCTATGTAAAACCTAGACTAGAATACGCTTCTGAAGTTTGGTCCCCATACTACATAAAAGATATAAACACGATTGAAGGTGTTCTTAGAAAGTTTACTAAATTCCTCCCTGGTTTAGGAAACTTAACTTATCCTGAAAGACTGAAAAAATTAAACATTATTAGCCTAGAAGAAGGGCGTCTAAGAAAAGATCTTATAATGGTTTATAAGATTCTAAACTATTTAACGGATATACACCCTGAAGACTTTTTCAGTAAAGCAGTTCTAACATCAAATCGTGGGCATAGCCTAAAATTATATAGAAATCATTCTAAAATTTTGTGTAGATCAAGCTTTTTTTCCAATAGAGTTGTTCCTATTTGGAATACTTTACCTCAGTATATAGTAATGTCAAGTTCACTGGATAGCTTTAAAGAACAACTGTCTACTTATGACTTGTCTGTGTTTTTGAAAGGTGTGGCGTCAGTAGCAGTTTAACTACGGCTCTGCCACTACCTCAGATTGCAGGTTGTTTTCTTATTTTTGTGTTCTTTTGTTATGTGCCTATAGTTTACTTTTTGTACCTGTTCTTCTGGCATTAAACTAAAAAACAGACAGTCTGGAACTCAAAAGCAGCTGAATCCAGCTTCATACTGGGCTCCACATTTTGGCTACAACCTTCATTTAGATCAAAATGAGAAGGTTGGAATTTAAACTGTTTTGCATTCGCTAGGTGGTGTGCAACTTTCTTTCGTTCTTTAATTGAGAGACATAATATTAATTTCTGAGCCAGGAACTTTTTAGACTATTCCGATGGTTACTGACTAGCAGTTCACAGACCGCTGTTGTACTTAATTTACATTATGTTATATTGTACATTATAGCTGGCTGAGTTCGGTGTAACAATGGTGATAGCTGTTTACGGATGTTCCAATTTCATTACCTCTTATTCCGTTATGCCTCAAAAAACAATCTCACGATTTATGAAGAAGTTTTTCTGTAAGATTTTTTAAAAATCAATTGCCGCAGGTTTCTAAATCAAGCACTACGAAATAATTGGCTCCGGATTTAGCCTGCATAGTTTAGACATAATTATCACAATTTGATTGGTACAGTTTTGTGCTGTAGTCGCACCTTCGTTCGTTCTTTTGTGGTGCCCATTACGATTTGAAAAGATTTTTTGCCATTTACTGCGATATTTGCTTTGAATTTGAAAATCTGAAAAATCTGGTTAAATATCGACGGTCTAGTTAACCGAAGTTTGTGAGTTCGATCCCCAGCTCAGACCCGAACTTTTCGAGTCTAAGTTGCTGCAGTGGCCTGACTTTGTTTCATTTGTTCTTTCATTTGTTTCTTTGTATGTAGGCCAGCTGTCCAACAATACGGTCTTTGGGATCAAATCATTGTGGATCACGGAAAAGAGTTCTACCTGACTCTGTTTATGCAACACTACTACAGACAGTCCTGCGATTCGCAGCGGCCACCATACAAACAAGTTCCATCAACAATGGTAAATGTTAGTTGATCGTAGATTTATTAAAGCTCATAAGAGGTGTTCTACAAAATTGAGGGTTGAAGCCTAATAGTGTGACAGAGTTTTCGAGAACGGTTTTACTGTCATTATATAGAGTATGCCTTTTATCTTTCTCTTATCATTATGCACTCTTGCTTATACTTACAATCTAGTTATATTTTAGAACAACAGAGTGGAGCGTCTGTGGGTGGAGATCAACCAGCGGGTTGGCTATCCCCTGAAATATGGGCTTCTGGATTTAGAGGCAAACCACGAGGTTTCCAGAAACGACCCATACGATTTGTTTGCCATGAGTAAAGTGACAATCGTCCTAGCCGTCCATGGTCTGAACACTTTTGTGCAAAGCTGGAACTGCCATCGCATCCCAGGTTAATCTTAAGTTTGCAGGGTGCATCAAAGATACATTTTAAGACTGTCACTGTGTTTACTTCGAGCTTCAGACCATTAGAATAGATCACAGGCATCTAGTAGAAAGTGCTTGAATTCAAATTGTTTGTTTATGCTAATTTGATTCATCTATACTTCCTTTCGTTTTTTGTAACATGTATCTGATTTCAGGCAAAGGGGTCCCAAATAGCTACGTTGGCTTCAGGGCAAATACCGACGTGTCACCTGTTCTGAAGGATACTGCTGACGCTAAATTCCTCTATGAACAGCAGAGGCCGGAAGCCTCACTGACAGAACCGACGGTCATTGGTAGATGGCCAGAAGCTGCAACTGCATTAGATGCTAAAGCTTTCATGGAATCAGATATAGCCAGCATAAATGTCATATTTGGCCACATCGTTAATCATGACTACGAACTGTTCCACAAAGCTATTTTAATGTTTCGTGAACGAATGGGCAGACTGTAATAAAGTTGATCTAACCTAACTTGCTAAGTACAACTCTAAACCTAAGTAGCACTTCTGAAACTACAAGGCACATTTATTGCAAACAAACAAACAACAGTTTACTGTTTTGAATTTTCATTAGTAAAATGACAAAGCAAACGATCAAAACTTCTATCTGATGAAACTTCTACAATGTTTACATATTTGCAACATTTTTCAGAGCTCCGATGAGTTGAGAGGTTCCAGAAATAGTGAAACTATTCCATGCAGCTCGGCAAAGAGGGCATGTGTTAGTGACCTCCTCCTCTTGCCGGCGGCTGATACACGTGTCGCAACCCACCAAATTCTTGCATTCCTGGAACCACAAAGGATCATCGCGTACGACAAAACACATGGTGCACCGAAAAAATTGGAGAGAAGCTTTCACAGCGAAATCTGAAACAGAGAAGAAGACAAGACACGCTATATAGGCGGACCTACTGTCATCCAGAAAATTAAAACGCCGAGCTGAGCTGAGTCTACCATTCCTTTAAGCTCAGGGGGTCAGCCGTTAGCAAACATAGTTTAGTTTTTGCTCTGATAACAGAGAGTAGGCTTAGTGTCATACTCTTGATAATAGAGACGATTCGACTCTTTCGATACATAATCTTTTAATCTTTCCGAGCAAGTAGAGCCGAGCTGAGCCGAGCATGATTGCCCACAAACCGAGCTGAGCCTGAAAAATCCGGCTCGCCTTCGTTTATAGGGCACTCGAAAAAGCTATCTGGAATTCCACATTATAGACAAGATAAAGGCAAAGATAAAATATAACGAATAGCACCTACTGATGTTGTCCTTCTGACGCTTCATGGAAAGTTTTTCCTCCAAAGAAAGCCGTCTTTTCTTAGCAGCGGTACCCGGGTGATCGTCTAAACAGAACAGAACAGTCACGAACTTGAAACAAGTATTCAAAATAAATTCTGAAACAATGTTCACATAAATTCCAGACCTCCAGGCCGACAGAAACCGACATTCTCGGCGAGCAGAGAAAATTGGTTGACCATCTCGACCAGAAGCTAAAAGGCAATAGTCCTTTGCGATGTTTACCAAAAAATTGCGTTTTAAGTACA
>JASAND010025362.1:0-69317 GCA_030248195.1 Trissonchulus latispiculum
TGACAGAAATCAAGTTGTGCGACTCCGAAAACCACTACATCAAGAGTACGTGATACATACGACTAATACAACAGGCATACCTACTCTGTGTATTATAAGTGTGAGACATACCCGCAGGTGATACTCCCCGGGAAATTGGCCTCTAGTGAATCAAACAAATTTGCTCGCTATGCTAGTTGTTTTAAAGCGGAAACAGACGCAAAATCTTTGAAACCGATCTTCATGAAAGCATTACTTGCGTTTTCTAGCTTTGACACAAACATACGCGAATGAGCCTACCTCGGTTTGACTTTGAACCAATTCGAGAGGGCGTCAGTCGTCAGAGGATGTGTCACGCTAAGCTAATGCCTGTCTTCATGCGCTTATGTATTATGTACAATGTACTAGAGCAAACTTTGTGGGGTTTTTTTACACAAACATTTTGGTTTCTTGTGTCTCGAAAAATAGCGCTACCTAAGATAAATGAGTACGGACGTATCGAAAAGTAACAGCTAAGTGTCAACACCTTATTCAGATAAACTGAAACGTTTATAATGCAATATGTGCAGGATATTATGTGGCTGACCCTTCCATGCGATGGCAGGGGGTGAGTAATGTCAGTTAGATTGGAAGGGTATGTACTTTGCTGAGGCAAATGTGTCATTCTAATGTGTAGTGTGCATGCGCATGTTAATATAATGTGTGCGAGAAGAACTTGTAGAATGCGTTCGCGCGCTCGCAAACCGTTGGCCGAAGCGGCCAACACACAACACTAGCTTGATATGAAACAGACCGACTACAGGACCCGTGATCACTCTAGCCTTTTCATCGTAGTTAGTAGACATCAATGCTGGCTTTTGATAAGATTTGCTCGTTGAGTCGTCATACGTTGTTCCAGTTACTCCGATTGCTAAACCTTTGTGCTCAAGATCTGAAAGACAAAATTAAGGGAAAGAATGGAAGAAGCGCATAAGCAGCTTCAATAAGTGGATAACTTCGTTTCATAGTAGGTAGGTATCAATTTTACAGCCATTGATTGACAAGACGGACATGATCTACCCATTGAATAACAGAAGTAAGCTTAAGGGTAAAACTTGAACCTAACCGGTAGCACAAGTTTCATAGAATTTCATACAATTTCTTAAGAAATTAGAATAAAATTTTAGGGACTCCAAGTTTTGCACAAGAACTTTATATTCATTATACAATTATAAAAATAGTCACTTGATTTTTGGATGGGTCGTCGTCCAATGATTATAGTTTTTGACACTAATCAAATCAAGCACAAATGTAAACAACATCGCTAATCTATGCCAACATAATGTAATATTTAATTTAATTTTATTTATTGTGCAATTTAATATTCTTATGCATCAAACATAATCTTGTGTAAAATAGGAACAAAGACTTTTACCCATGAGACCTCCATAACTTGGCTTAGCAACTGCTGCTTGCTGTTTTGCTGCTCGTCTGTATCGGTCTTCCCTTTCTGTTTTCGCTGAAACAATTAAGTAATCACCATGGCAAGGTCATTTCAACCATTCTCACTACTACTAGAGAACAACAACATGTTTTTTGTAATGGATGATGATACGCCTCGACACAGACCTGTTCCAGAAGCATAGAGGAAGTAATCCCACACCACATGGACAAATTTTCTAATCCATAGAGCCTTAGTCTTAATTTGAATGCTTACTTTTTAAGTACACCACACTCTATAGTTGGATCGAAGGCGTCAGCATTGCATAAGCTGAGACTGGGGTGGAATTAATGTCCTACATGGTTGGTATCGCTGTGCACCAAACAGTCAGACCTGAAGCTTGCAGACTTGTTGGACTGCTTCAGGTAATTACCCCCACCACACCAAACCAATGAATAAGTTTAACAAATAAAACTAAAACTGACATCTTTCAGCAAAATGTTTTATCATGCTGAAAATGCTGCTTTCAAATATCATAGCTGAACTTCAAATTTTTGAGTTTCTATCAGGAATTATAAAAAGTGATTTTTGTAAGGAAAATCCGAATGTGGCTATATCAAAAAGTGTCAGAATTATCAGCAAAAATCTATCAAAGTACTAATTTTGTCAAAACAACCGAATGACCCAAACAGGTAGTCATGCATAGCATAATTCTACCTTTCCATCTTTCGGAAACATTATCATTCAAGTCCGGTAATTTATCCCCATCATTTTGTTGGGCGACTAATTAGGACATCCAATTAGAATTAGAAATCAGGAAAACCAACTTTGGCCAGCCAATATTGGTTAAAATTTATAGGAAAAAAACAAAATTCTCAATGTTTGAGTTCGGCGAAGCCGAAATAATTATGAAATTTTAAGGCTAAAATCTGATTTTTGAGCCTCGACTGACCCTTTTGACCAACATGACCCACGGGTGACACTTGTTGACCCACACCCCTACCCGAACCGCAGGTACCCGTGACTCACTTTCAGCTCTGCTGTAACCGTAACTACAGTTATACTAAAACTAGTACTATACGTAGATACCTAAAAAGATCACACTGATTAAGAGAAAACTGATAAGCAAACTTCAGATAAGAAGCCCATCTTTTTTGTTAATTGTAATTTTTTATTGTATCCTTGTTCTTGCAAAGTAAAACACTGTTAAAATTAACTCTGAACTAGAAGTATAATCAGTATTAGCCTCAAGTGCTTACTCCAGTCTTTGGGCTTCTTTACGGTACTTTTGTTTCGGTATCAGTAAAATCATCTTCATTCATCCCAGGAAGAGTCACTTTACAACCAGATTTTGCTGGAGAAACTACTGAACGCCCAGTTTCTGGTTCCTGATCTTGGAGAAGGGTCCTAAAGCAATCAATGAACTGTGTTAAACTTCTATAATTATGTATATAGTGGTAATAATTTAGTGATAGAACTGAAGGTATGAATACAGCTAACATTTTCTTGCTGCTTTAGATAACAAAGTAGGAAAGCATGTGACAAATGTTGTGAGTAAAATTGAGTAATTTCAGAAGAAAGACTCATTATGTAAGCCATTTGAACTTACTTGTGGATCAATGCTTCCTGCTTTTGACGAATTTTCTGAAGACGTTGATACGTTTTTCCAAGTTTTTCATGTTTTCGGGAATCAGGGATTCTTGAGCTTTCATTGTCTTTTCTCTTGTCAGTTGGTTCATATCAATTTTAATATCTTTTTGATATCAGCCAGAAAGTGGAACAGGATCTTTGCCCTGGAAAATAACAATACACTAAAAATAGATAGAACATTTGGTTTTGATTCTCTAATCGAATCAAAAGCAAGCACTTTAATGAATTTTACGATGATTTTTGCCGATATGGTTGATATGCCTAGTCTTGTTAGAATAGGATCGTGAACATTAACCACAATCTTAAAGTGTCTTGATTTTTGTGTCCTATGTATCCTGGATTTTTGTGTGCTGAAAAGACAACTATAGTAGAGGTGACGGTGATTGGATAGTGAAAAAGTAAAAGTAGCCTGAGCAGCTAAGGCTGAAGTTGAATTCGCTAGAGACTGGCTTTTAGCAAAGAGAGAGGTTGTGTTTGGTATTTTGCTATAAGTTTGTTACTTTCTGTAGTGTGGTCGGCTGGTGAGCCGTCGGTTGAAAGTGCCCTTTCAATTGGATTTTTGGTCGCGAAGACCGTAGCTCCAGGGACTGTTATTAAACATCTCAATCCGGGTTGAGACCTCAACCTGCGTTAAGACTGCATCTGCAAATTTCGATCCAATGTTATCAAAGTAGGGTTGAATAAACGCGGTTTAAAATACTAGGGTGGAGGTTGAAATTGGGGTTAAGTTCCAACTTCCAATCCAATGTTATTATAAAATTTGGGGTTGGGTTTCAGGTTGAAAGGTACCGAATCTGCACCCTGCTCAATGAGCAGGGTTGAGATTTCATGAGATTTCAACCCGGGTTGAGATTTCAATCCGGATTGACATAACAATGAACAACCCTCGCACATATTTTGCAAAAGTGCATTTACCCGTTTACCTTTAACCCTGTTTTGATAACATCCGCCCCTGAAGAGCTGGCTTACATAGAACTTACTTGTCTCACTATTGCCGCCAACACAGTTCTCAGTTGACTTTGATAGCTAATTTTTTATCAATTATATTTTTTACTCATCCAATCACAGTATTCACGGTCTTTCTTTCCTTTTCATTGTGAATTCTAAGTTTTGGTTTACTGTAGTAACTAGGCGTTTACTCTGCAATCCACATGCACTCGGCTACTCTTTATAGATCACGATATTCTCAACGTTACTAATTAATTCTAACTAAGAACATACATAATAGAGGAACAGATCACACGTTACTACATTTCCCCCTTTTCCACGAACAGAAGATCTGACTGCGCAAACACACACTCAATCCCCCGTTCTAATAAAAACTTTAAACTTTAAAGAATTATAATTTGTTCTTCTGGTGGAGTCTTTTCTTCCTGGACGTGAACTGAAGCGATGGTTTTTTTTTTTTTTTTTTTTTTTTTTCTCCTTGCGTTGGACACACTCTTCGATGGTGTCCGCGACCGCCACACTGATTACATTTAGCTTTCTGGGCAGGACATGGTCCATCATATCGGTAGCGTGTACCGCAACTGGTGCAGGCGTTAGTGTCCACTGATTCCCATTTCCCCATTTCCCTTCTATCCTTACCGGCTGCATGCCTTGCGATCTTATTAACACCGTGACTTCCTGCTCCATACTCCTTGATTGACATCTGTTTGGCCTCAGCAGCTGCAGACTCAATCTGATAGGAGACTTGTAGGGCTTCTCCGGTATTTAGATCAGGTTCCATGAGTAGACGTTCCCGGATCCCCTCTGAGATGCCACTTTCTCGACGATGTGGTCGCGAAGCATCTGGTCCTGCATTGCCCCTTACTCGCATTCAATTACAAGAGCCCTCAGGATTGAGTACCACTGTTCCACAGACTCACCTGGCAACTGAGCCCTCTGTTTGAACTTGTACCGGCAACTGACCACAGTCTTCTTCGGACTGGAATGTCGCCGTGCTATTTCAACGGAAGCATCTAAGTTAAAATTCGGATCGTAACTTCAGGTAGGGAATGGAAAATACCTAAACATCTAAACCTTCAACACCTGAAGCGTGGATAAAGGGGGCTATCCTTCGTTCTTCAGGAAACTGAGGGTTCTTCCACCAATGGCAATTAAATAAGTCCGAAAGTTCCGTTCCCATTGCAGCCAGGGTACCGCAGGATCGCCTGGGCAAGGCAAAAATAGAGGAGGTGCGCTGATGTGAGTTCCCATATTGTACGCCGTTCTCTCGTCGCCAAAATGTAGTAACTAGGCAATTACTCTACAATCGCATGCACTCGGCTACTCTTTACAGATCACGATATTCTCAACGTTACTAATTAATTCTAACTTTGAACATACATAATAGAGGAACAGATCACACGTTACCACATTTTACCCACTTTGGAACCTCGCAGGTAGCTTGTTTGAAACAAGTATCGTAAAACCATTAAAAAGATTAAGTTGAGCAGATTAAAGACGAGTTTCAAAAAAACACCTTTTGTTAAAATGAATTAAATTCAAAAGAGCATATAGTGACAGATCATGCGAAGATCCCGAAAACGAAATGCATGTTTTTGTGTCACTATCGTATTGCCATACTTTATAGATTGTTGAATTGGATGTAATGCCAACCAGAGCTTACGACCTTTAACGGTGTTTAATGCAAGCTTTTAGAATAGGATAAATCACGTTTTACGAATGGTAACTACCATTATTCCGCTGCTAGGTTCTACTTTTTAATACATGTGTGTGATAAAACGTCATTGTGAATGGCTGTACGTCTGAACGATGTCAATCGACACGATGAGTTTTCTATCTTCATCGCTGCGAGTTTATCTCACCGCTCCTTTGAGCAAAATCATTTTGATCATATCAGATCAATCAAAACTAAATAAACTAAGTCTAATTCGTCGTAAGCAATAAGCAGGTAATACAACAGAGCAATATGGGTTACACTTTTGAGGTTACTCTTTTGAGGCTGCAAGTTCGATTGAAGAAAGTCATAAAATGGAATTTACTAACTTTCACTTCAATAATGCCTCGTTCTTGTATTTCATATCCAGGAAATGACTGGAGCAAAAATCTGGAATCTGAGCTCATTTGGATCTGCATGGCTAAAAGTGCATCAATAGCAAATGATAGATCATGAATAAATATCTTTGCATTCAAGAGTTAAGGAGTGGAGTGACTAAATGGGGGGTGTCCCAAATTTCTTGGATCGGTTTTATTTTGCATGAATATAGACCATGTGCGTGGTCACAAAAATACGTGGTCGTTGGTTCTTGGTTGGCTCTGAGTAGCTCGCCTGGCATCCGAGAACTGGTCCGACCCCCAACTTTTCGCGACATCCATTATAAATACTAAAAATTTTCTCTTTGCTGTTTGGTTCAATGAAACATCTACGCTTTGGTATAATGAGAGAAGACCTATTGGGTACTTTACTCATAGCCTTCGCTTTGCTGTAACACTAACGGTTAGGGAGCATAGCAATACTATCCCAAACTTGAAGAATCGTCGAAAATTTGCAGAATTTTGGACGCCGAATCAAAAAATTCAATTCTAGTGCGACCCCGGACGCTGAAATTTGATGTGAACATACACCTTATAGATCTATCACATTGTGCCAAATACGAAGGAATTCTGCCCAGGCATTATAGTTTTATTCCACTTGAAACTTGAAACAATGTCAATTTTGGTCAAGTTTAAAAAGTATTTAAAGGTGTTCTAGCTTGACAACGCTGACAGGCTCAAATTGTAGGTTCTCTTGCGCTCTCCTCCCCCCCAAGCCATAACTTTTAATTTTTTGAGCAATAACTTTGAAATTTGGTATGGGTGCATACTGGAAGCTTAAAGTTAATACGCCATTAAGCTTGTACTGAGCTAACAAAAAGCTGAATCGAAAAAACGGTTTTCAAATTCGTGCTCAGCGCCGTTAAAAGCCCCCTATGCAACTTTTCGGCAAAATTTGTTTAAAAATTTTTTTGGTTCCCCTTGGTCATTACCAAACAAAATTTTAAAAGTTTTAAATTTTTGAATTCATTAGCCTCCAGTATGCACCCATACCACATTTCAAAGTTATTGGTCAAAAAAGCAATAGTTGTGGCTGGGGGAGGAAACGCACAAGAGACCCAAATTTTGCTGAATGGTAGCTTTACGGACCCGCCACAAGAACATAAATGTCAACCTGCTTCCATCATAATGCATAGCTGAGTACTTTGATTACTCCGTTGAATGCCAACTCAACTGCCTGACCAGTGCATTCTTGTAGCGTTTGTACAGCCTCCCACACGAAAAGAAAACATCCGTACACAGTTGATAGTTTTCATTGAACCAAACAGCAAAGAGAAATTTTTGTGTCTTCATAGTGGATGTCCACTTGAAAAGTGGAGGGTCGGACCAGTTCTCGGATGGCTGGCGACCTACCAAGAGCCAGCTAAGAACCCAACGGCCAAGTATTTTTTGATAGTACATGGTGCATATTCATCCAAAAATGAATGCCGATCCAAGAATGTTGGGGCAAAAAGTTCAGTCTCCCCCAGTAAGCTAATTTTGTTCATGTTTATAACGTGTTAACTTATTTCGAATTCTTAGGCTTTATAGCAATAGTGATAGAAGATATCATACGTTGGCCTGTGCTTTCCATTCTTGAAGCAGTATTAACGGTATCTCCGAATAAACAATATCTTGGCATTGTTTAATCCCACAACTCCCAAGTAAAGAAACAGTATGTTTACAAACATATATTGCGAAGGTATTATTACTTGCAATTAAGTGTGGCAGAAATTATTAACAATGTATATTTCACACTTTTGCCAGAAGCAATCCGACTTGAAGTCACAGTCACTCCAAGCTAATTTGTTAAGAGCTTCAGCTATGAAAAACTGGTAAACCTGCAGCAACTGGTCCGGAATGAAGTCCAATTCGAATCGCAATCTTTCTCAGGAAAATGAGGCACAACAAACTCTTCACCCACAAACTATAGCAAAGTCAAAAAGATAAAAGCGTAAACGGAATATAACCACATTAACACTACCTATATTAACCAAAGCTTTAACACCAGATGACCTGCGACGGATTACATAAAAATTGTCGAGTAGGTACTAGCGATGTTTTGATCCAGTCTTTTTTAGTTGTGACTTGATTTAATTTGATTGTTTTGGCTTATCCTATGGTTTTGGCTTATGGCTGGATTACAACATGGAGACTCAAATTTTTTAAACGTCCATTTTGACGCCTGTACCTTTCCTGCTGCTGCTTCTCAGGTCTCTGATGTTTGCTCAGCCCTAACCCTGACACGCAGTTTGCTTGATAAAGATGCATTTACCATGAATGCGTGTAAACAGTGGATTAACTCCATAGAAGATGACATTGAGTCGTGTGTAAATCTTTTCTTCCTTTTCAAAGAATCCGTGTTTCGGATTCACGCATTGTTTACGCATATATGTTTATGTCACAATAGAAATTTCAACCCGGAATGATTCGTTCTTTATTATAAATTGATGACTCATAGCGGATCTTCTATCATTTAGCAAGCTTGGCAAGGATTTTTGAGAAACAAGAAACAGTTGCAGAAAAGAATGTCATGTATATATCTGGTGAACGTATATGTTGAAAATAAAAAATTCACAGTTAATAGCAAGTTCTTCAAATATTTAATGTTAAAATATTGAATATTGAAGTTTGAATTCATTCAGACAATGTTTTGCACGGTGTTTAACTTTATTTTGGAACAAAAGTTTTCGCATGGGAAAATAACCTCTCACTGATTCGGGCGCTAAATTACATTTTGGCGGGCCTTCTGGTATCCTGTTACCATGGAATTTACCCTTTGCCTTTTCTTTGACAGCCGAATGGATGGACGAATTTTGAAATTTCAACTCTGAACTCGATGGCTCTGAAGCTTTGCATGTCATGGGAGGGATTGGAGCTATATGCAAACATTGGTTGGAAACCGATATTTCATTTAAGGATTAGTCAAAACCGGTCAAGTCAGCATCACAGACTGTCTATATCTTAAGGAAGGCGGCTAAGTTTATTGCTCTAATATCTGTTATATAAAATTGTGGTTAGTAATGATGCATTACAGCACCAGCAACTGCGAAGCTCTAGTACAAATGCGAGCTGGTAAACCATCCTACTGAATTACAGCTGTTTACAGAGCATAATAAACAAGTTGTTGTTAGAGGTGGATGTTAAATTTGTGCTGGTCAGTTAATGAGTCTCTGAATCTCCCTGCATCCAAATCAGTCATAAGAACAAGAATTAGGCATTCCTGCAATTGACTGGGGGGCAGGAGCGGACATGGCGGGTGAAAAAGGTCCTTTTTGTGTCTGCTCCTGTATCCCAGTCAAGTGCATTTAAAATTTAATATATTGTACATATTTTGGATAGTTGCTTTGGTGGAATTTTCATCTTTCCTGTCTGAGAACTCTCCGACTCCTTTCTGCAGCCTCTGGTTTTTCTCCCTTTTACCCTTCAGAGTGGGGTATTTAGTCTTCCGCCATCCTAGTCACTATTGATCTGCGGGGGGTAGACCGAGTCGCCAATCAGCACGACTGGATCTACCCTGGGCGTGACTGAAATAACCGTACGTCAGTACTGCTTGGGGATCTTGTTTTCTATCCTTGATCCTCGCCTCTCCGCCTTTTGTCTATTTTCTGGACTGCGGAGGGCAGCATGATAAAGGTCTCTCATGAGAACCTACAATGCTGGGCACCAAGATAAAAAAACAATGTTTTGCACGAATTTTTCTGTAGTAATCAAGTAAGAACTGCGTTTTAAAATAATTAGCTGCGCAGCAGGTTTACAATTACTGAAAATGTCCGTCCTGCGGAAACTTATCCTTTTGCACAAAGTCTTGCTTGTTTATAGAAGTTTCTCGTAGAAAATACTAATGAAAATCTGCTGCTTTTTACTTATTCGACAAGATACCAAACTTATAATTTTCACTGGATTGACGTGTTGTCATGGAAGAGGGGACGGTGCAGGGGAACGGGCGGCAGCTTCCAAAATTAGCCAAAAATAAAAGAATGAAACTGCTGCAGCTAGCTAAGTTTTACGCGTAGAGAATGTATGAGAAGCTGCAGTATGTATGAGAATTCAACTAAATATAGTAATATGTATGCGCATGCGTCCGACACAGGGATTTAGTTATAGCTGAGGATCAAATAATTTGGACTCTTCTGTTCAGCTTTTCTGAATAAACTGAATCGCTATCGGTTATCACCAGTTTCACTTACGTCTCGAATAGATATTGCAAGATCCGCTATTTCTTGAACATGTCTAACTCCATTACGATTGGGTAGGCCAGATGCAACCATGTATGCGTCACCAATAGTTTCAACCTAACATTAGTTCAGCATAAATAGCTTAAGTTATTAAATTGACTGTTAAATATTTACCCAGTTACAATACAAACTTTTGCGCAAATAAATCTCTCAGTTTGTTAAGACTTTAATTATTGCTTAATGATAATGCTGCCCTATCACTGATAATACTAATAATGCTCGATGCAATGCATTGGTGTTAACAGCTGTTGTACCTTGTAAGCATCGAAGCAACCAATGATCGCGTCGAATCCAGAGTAAAGGGAGTTCAAGAAGTCTACAACCTCAAAAGGAGTGCTTCGTGAACATAGATCGGTAAACCCGACTATATCAGAAAAATAAATTGTTGCTGATTCAAAAGTTTCTGGTGGAACCGCGACTCCTTTTTTTAGGGAATCCGATACTGTCCTGAAATCATCAGATACTGATACTATAATCATATCATGGAAGCAAACCATCAGCAACATGGATTATCACCGGTAAAATGACTTATTCTTAATTTAGTGCTAAGTAGGCGTGCACTTCAAGGACGCCATGTCAGATTATTCCTATAAGAAAGAGCATTGCACTGAATTCATGTTTCCAAGGCTAAACAAATCAATTATTTTGTTCCCTACAGGCTTTTGGTTGTACTTAGTTGCACAGTCACAGTGCACTTGATGAATGGGATATACCCCATAGCAGTGCATTCTAACATAGTGGATTTTCCAACTTTCCTCCAATATTAGCTTTATATCTGCTAAATGCTTCTATTATTTTACTTAGTAATAATAATGATAATAATAATGCTGAAGAAGAAACCCATTATTGTGACAAAACTCACTTCGGTAGCAGCTGACAAAGCAGCATGTCCGCTCTTTTACGTTCTTCTAATAATTGCCCTGTCCTTTCTTCCACTATTTTTTCCAGATTTGTAGCATATTTTTCCATCATGGATACCATATGGTCCACAATATTTTTAGCACTAAACAATAACGAAACTGCTGCTTTGCTGCATACATCAGTACACAGACATGTTATTAAACCGTTGAGCTGTGTGAATAGCAGAAGTAATAATATTGGAGCATAACCACGCAAATGCAGGGGACAAATGCTTTGTTCAATGGGTACTCAGTTCTCAGAGGTCGACAGTCTTTGCGCAGACGATATTTTCAGCTTGATAACTATGTCGTTATGCTTGTCTCACTTTTATTATGTACCCTAGTTATATAAAAGGACCATATATTTGGGGGTTTTCTGGGCAAAAATAAGTGGGGGGGACGAGTGGAGGGGGGACGCCCCACATTAGTGGAGTGAGATCCAAAAGTAGAGGGGAGCGAGTGGGGGAACCCAAAAAGTAGGGGGGCCACCACCCCCAGTAAAAACCCAGTATATAGCATAGAATTAAACTCCATGCATGCTGTAACAAAGCAAGAGACCACAATGTTGCAACAAAGCAGAATAACAGAGACTCTACTGTTACGTTTTTACAACAACAACAACGTTCTGAGGCTATGATCTATTGCAACGTTCGTCCGTTGTTTATTTATCTATCCGTTGGACGTGGAAGCAGAAAGTAGCCTAATCGATGTGCATTTGAATTTGCTGCTAAGCTTTGGTGCGAAGAACAACGCGGAATACGTATTTATAACTAACCGTGGTGCACCTTCCGTTGATTGTGGATGCACTGGACATGGAAAGGAATGATGGATATGACGAAATATGTCTAAACTTACATTTTCTTCACTATGAATATATTATAAAACGGCTGGCTAAGTTCTTCAGGAAAAACTGCACTTACCTACAAATGCACTAACCGAAAAAGCACTTACTGGGACTTCGTTGCTTCAATCACAGCAGCTTTTATTTTAGTGATATTGGGTCTGACGTCTGGTACTTCCGCAAAACACTCGCGAATCATTTGGATAAGAGTCGTGGAGTATTCTTTGTAAACCCTGTCGGGTATTTTGGGTCGCATAAGTTCACTCAAGGGCTGTTTGATTTGCTGTAATATTTCTGCAACAAACAATTCCTATGCTTATTACGGTCATCGCTTAACCTTTGAAAGTGACTAAAGAGTTTACGAGCAACGAATTGCATATGATTATATACATTTGACATTGTGGGTATTGAAACTAAGTTCGGATAAGATTCAGATTACCAAACTCTAAGAGATAACGTATAGATATAAGGTGACAAAATATGAAACTCAGAGGATAATAACTTCTAAGGTTCTTAATTAAACATTTAACTTTTAGTCACAACAGTGGGTAAATTGAATACTGTACATTTGTGAACAGGAGCTTTGTCTGGTACTTTCTTGAATACTGTTGGTGCATTTCCTTGAACAATCCGTTGCACAAAGGGAAAAGATGTAATTTTCGCTAAGTAATGTAGCTCTCTTCCACTTCTTGAAACGCTTATTTTTTAAACAGCTGCATCGACATCCCTACATCTATGCGCAGAAGAGATTTGGACCAGTTGCATCAAGCTGTGGCGGTAACAATTTTCAAGCTAAATTTTTGTAATACGGGAGACACTGTTAAGTTTAATACGTGGAGAAGACGACAGCTAATGTAGACTAGTCACATATGTTTTTAACAGCGAAAGTCAGAAAAGTTTAATTTTGTTGTAACGCTGTATTTGACTGAAAGGAAAACCCTTGAAACATACTACATTAAACTAGTCACCAATGAGCGAACCTTCTTCCGTTAATGTAGTTACATGATTATAAAGATGCTCTCTTAAAATGATTTGGTATACAACAGCTCCATAACTGTAAATGTCTCCTTCCTTTGATCTTACGTATTGACCTTGATCTAGTTGTCGTAGTTGCTCGGGAGCTCGATGAAACAAACCTGAAATATAGAAAATGAAATCTCAACTTCAGGCTTGATTCATGACATTTTCTTATGTTTCGTTTCTTCTGTGTAAACTCACAAATGGTTGCGTATTGTTAGTAAACGTTGTGCATATATACACGAAGAAATTTGGATCAAGAGCAAAACGAGTATAACTTCTGCTGATATACCAGATTTTGATGCCTGTACAGATATGCTGTTAATTGAGGAGAACGAAAATGAAAGAAAATGAGAAATTTTCTTTAAATACAGAAAAAATAAATGGTTCTTGCATTTCATAACTTGATTAATGACTTCTTGCTGTGCTAGGCATGAACAGTTGGCAACAACTGCTAGTATCACCTATGCTTTGTGTACACAGCTTAACCTTTACACTTTATTGTTTACTTATTAGAGGTGACAGCTGTCCGCTTGCAACTTGTGCCACTAAGAAAAGAACAACTGTGCCCAAGAAAGAGAAAAAGAAAATTAAAGAAAATTTTGTACCCACAAATAACGGCATAGCTGTACCGTTGTGTCCACTGCAGAGAATAAACCGGGTTAGTTGGCTTTGAGCAGGAAATACAGAATATATATTTCGTTTAATGAATGTATTCGAAGAAATCATAATAAGTAATAAGCAATCAGTTTTGCTTTCGTAGGATCCGTTTTCTCAACGCAGTATTCTCGAATCCAATAAAAATAAACATTTAAAAATTTTGCTTACTTGAGTACGAAGCTTTCTCGCATTTTATTACTCCTGCTCGCTTGGAATCGTGAAGCACACTTTCTATAGCAAAGTCTGTTAATTTGACAACCCAGCGACTGTCAACGACGCAGTTTCCTGCAGTCAGTAAACCGTGGCAGCCAACGTTCGACTTATGCAGGTAGTCCAAGCCCTTTGTAACGTCGCGTAGCATTGAAGATTTAAACATCATGTCCAGCTGCACATTATCATTCAATATTATATCCTAAACGTCAGAAACAAACTAGCAAAATGCCATAACTGAAGTACGTTTGTTAATATTACTAATGGAAATGAACCGTGTTACAATATTGAACTCAAGTGTTACAAACAATCATTTGTTCATTTTGCTGTCTTTGCAAGGTTGGTTTTGTTCTAAGTTAGACTTACTTCCAAACTTCCTCTTGAGCAATAGCCCCATAAAACCAGCAACGATGGCCCCACATCCATAGTCATTCCAAAGAATGCATTGAGATTCTCGTGCTGAATATCCCTCACCTATGAATAAACAGCTGCATCTTAGTAATTTCAACTAAGTAAAATTAATCACTCAAAATTAAGTAATTAATTATTCCAAACTTGAAAACTAATTTTTCAAAACTAATAAGGAGTAATCTACAACTGTTAACCAAATTAGCTCAGTCGCAAAATGCATGGATTGGAGAATTAGAGTACTAAATAAAACTAAACTAAACAAATAGTCGAAAGAATATTAAATCTGTTCAAACTTGCTTGTTTGAGATAGACCAAGTCATCACGTTTGAGGTGAAGCGCTTGTGTTTGAGGATACCACCGAATAGCAACCAAGTTGCCTTGATATGAACCGCATCCTGAGAATCGTCCTGGAACTTTTTCCGACTTAGTTGCTGCAGATCTAGAGGACTGCTCACCGGACGCAGTCGATTTCGATTGTGCTCGATCACCGGTTCTTTCTGAGGTACTACTTTTGCTAAGTATGAGACTTCCTGTTGAGCTCTGAACAGACATATTGCTTGCATGCTTGCGTACAGATTTATAACAAACGTTCAGACTGTAATTATTGAGACACTTAGAGCTCCTAGTTTCAGTTCTGAGCTTTAAGTATTAAGTTGTATCCCGTTTAAATTTATTACTTGCATACATTAACATATATAGGGCCAGGACCTGAGGCTTGTTTCAAGAAAATGTTGAGAAGGTTACGAGTTTCAAAACATGAATTTTTTTCTAATTTTGCTTGCTCTTGGACAAAGTTTCTTCATGCATTCCTGTTTCCAATACATGAATGTATTTTCCAATACGTTCCCATTTCCTCATACATTCCCCATTCCCATACGTTGATTTCAGTTTCCTCATCCTCATACATTCATCATACATTTACAAGGATCCCGATTCTTAAAGGGTCTTGTAACCAGTTTTAGCCCAATTTTTTCTGTCCTTGCACCTTAATATCTCAAACCTTAGGAGGATCCAAATAAATATTTTTCTACAAAAATTGTAATTTTTGCAGATTTTAAGCGAATTTATCGCAAAAATAGCTATTTTAATTAATTTTAAAGAATATATGAGCATTCTTTCGCAATGTTTTAGAACTTTCTTCAAAATTTTAATAAAGTTTTGTTATTGTTTGGACAAAATTTGCGTTAATGTTTAGCTTGACCTGCCTTTCCTGGCAGTCCACTGCTCCTTGACCCTGATTTTGATAGCCCTTTTGCCAAAAAACCAATTTTTGAAGGGTTGCGGACCCCGCATATGCCTCTTGTTAAAGTGTGCTTATTCTCCTGATGGCGGTGGGGCTTGTACTTCGTCCGGGTTGAGGGGAGAGGCTTGTGTGGTGTTTTACTGATTTGTTGCTAACCAGAATGATTCGTTAGAACAATTACTCAGCTTATTTAAACAGACACATTCTAACATCAGAACAATTCGATACATGTGGGCTTAGATCACGACATTGTCGATACAGCATGAGTACAGATCACAACACCTTCCTTTCACTCTTAAAAGCTTCTACCACAAATTTAAGCACGAAAAATTTGAAAAATTGTTACGACTCAAATAATTATAATTTCATCCTTTTCTTCCTCCTCAATTAACCCAATGTCGGCTTCCAAGGACTGAGAGGGACACACCCTTTTATAATGACCTCTTCCGCCGCAACCATTGCATGTTGCACGGGACGCTGGACAAGATTTGCCATTGTGTCCTCCACCACCACCACAACTAGGGCACCCAGTAGTAGCATACGAAGGGCCGGCTTGTTTGGTTAGGGGACGATGACGGCTATCACTTTGACTGGTTCCTTGGTGACCCTGAAAGCTGCCCTTCTTGCTCCCGCTAGCATGAACTTGGTGAACGGATACATCCTTTTGAGTGAGCAGTTTCGCTTCGGAAAGAGCTGTTCAAGTTGCCTCGAAATCTGAAGAGTTCTTTCCAGCGAAGTTCCTTTTCCATCAACAATCTTTCACGCAATCGTGGCACAGATGTGTGCTCTATAATTTGATCCAGTAAGATCTGGTCTTCCAGCTCGCCGTAGTCGCAGTCGGCTATGAGAATGCGAAGATAGGCCATCCACTGGTCTACAGATTCGTGGGATCCTTGTTTCCTCTGTTTGAATTTGTATCGGTTTGCCACTGAGTTTACCTTTGCATCGTAGTGACTCCCAATCAGATCCATGGCTTGCTCCAACGTGATGTCGTTGTTCTCGGATCCTGGCAACGTGTAGTAGACTCGTAGGGCTTCAGAACCGACGCAGTTGAGGAAAAGCGCAACCCGACGCTGCTCACCGAACCTAATTCTCCATGCCCCCACTCGCGAGAAGATAGTTCTGAAACGCTTTCTTCCAGATCTTCCAAGACATTGATGGATGATTAATGGTTCACCCGGAGTGGCTAAGAAAGGTATCGGAGGGCTTCCAAAAGCTGAGTGTACTGCCATACGTCGTCGCCAAATGTGGTGTTTTACTGACTTGTTACTAACCAGAATGATTCGCTACAATTACTCAGCTTATTTAAACAGATACATTCTAACATCAGAACAATTCGATACATGTGAGCTTAGATCACGACATTGTCGATACAGCATGAGTACAGATCACAACAGCTTGGACTGATTCCCGCCGTAAATTCCGTAGTCCGTATTCCGAAAGTTCCAAAATAGTACTTTTAAGTCAATCACTTACTTGCGACACGTATCTGAT
This sequence comes from Trissonchulus latispiculum, assembly GCA_030248195.1. NCBI lineage: Eukaryota > Metazoa > Nematoda > Enoplea > Enoplida > Ironidae > Trissonchulus > Trissonchulus latispiculum. The sequence continues at coordinate 17,081 of JASAND010025362.1, forward strand.
ATTGTCACGCTCCACCCTCCAAGCCATTTTAAACAGGTCAGCTTCATACAGATATTTCCTGCAAAACAAGAGTTTTAAAAGTTAAGCGATATTCTTGAGTGTATGAGTCAGCAGCATGGCTGTATCCAAACAAGAGAGTGGGGGTAAAATATCCGTTTTGGGTGTGCAATTGTTATTGTACATAAGTACCTTATAACTCTGTTATTTTGCTTTATATCCAATATATATATATATATATATATATATATATATATATATATATATATATATATATATATATATATATATGTCACCGTAAAACTGTAGAAACAGGAATTCTGCAGAATTACTGAAATTTTCAGGAATTCTACAGAATTCATGAACATTTCAGTAAAACTGTAGAATTACGGCGAAACTTGACTTATTCTACAGTTTTTCTGATATTTTCAGGGATTCTGTAGAATTCCGTATTTTGTTCAGGAAAACTGTGGAACTACGATTATACTTGAATTATTCAACAGTTGTCCTGAAATTATGAAACCTACTTTTCAATTTTTTTCAATTTGAAAAGTTAGTACTTTTATTACTTTCTTCTAACATTTTACAATCAATTTTACAACCATAATAACGATTTAAGTTACCAAATTAAAAACTTAAAAACAGTTTTGTTTGCATTAAGATGTGAAATAATAATTGGTTGATTGCTTGTAAAAGTTAGAAAATGTAGAAAATGTTGAAAAATTTAAAACATTATAATTGGTTATTTCGAAAAGTTTAAAACATTATTATAATTGGTGATTTCGAAAAGTTTAAAACATTTTTATAATTGGTTATTTCAAATTTTAATGTTTGGTTGATCGTAAAATGATTGTAAAAGGTTGGCTGACTATATTTAAAAAACAGGAACTGTATGAGCATTGAAAATTTGAATTTGATAATGAAAATTGAAAAGTAGGTTTCAGAATTTCAGGAAAACTGTTGAATAATTCAAGTTTAACCGTAGTTCCACAGTTTTCCTGAACAAAATACGGAATTCTACAGAATCCCTGAAAATATCAGGAAAACTGTAGAATAAGTCAAGTTTCGCCGTAATTCTACAGTTTTACTGAAATGTTCAGGAATTTTGTAGAATTCCTGAAAATTTCAGTAATTCTACAGAATTCCTGATTCTACAGTTTTACGGTGACATATATATCTCATTACTATTTAGACAAACGAGTTTGACATATCGTTTACAAAAATGTTTAAACAAAAGTGTTCGCTTAAGTTCCTCAGAAAAAACTGAATTACATTTTATTCAGTTTACATAAAACTATCAAACAAAAGTAGTGTAGGAGAGTTCAAATGGGAGCTCTTGGTACAGGTATTTTGGCTTCATTCTGGCTTTGACGAATAGGGTCATTAATCGTACAGGTAAGGTCAATAATCATGCTAGCCGTTGGAGCAGATGCCGTTCAAGGTCATTGTTGGCCAATTTTTCTAGGTATGTCTAAAAAGGGTTGTATGTATATGGGTGTAGTTGTGGTGGTGGTGGAGGAAAATGGCAAATCTTGTCCAGCGTCCCGTGCAACATGCAAATGGTTGCGGCGGAAGAGGTCATTATAAAAAAGGGTGTGTCCCTCTCAGTCCTTGGAAGCCGACATTGGGTTAATTGAGGAGGAAGAAAAGGATGAAATTATAATTATTTGAGTCGTAACAATTTTTCAAATTTTTCGTGCTTAAATTTTGGTAGAAGCTTTTAAGAGTGAAAGGAAGGTGTTGTGATCTGTACTCATGCTGTATCGACAATGTCTGATCTAAGCCCACATGTATCGAATTAGTTTTTTGTGTTAGAATGTGTCTGTTTAAATAAGCTGAGTAATTGTTCTAACGAATCATTCTGGTTAGCAACAAATCAGTAACAATCACTACTTAAGCCTCTCCCTCAACCCGGACGAAGTACAAGCCCCACCGCCATCAGGAGAATAAGCACACTTTAACAAGAGGCATATGCGGGGTCCGCAACCCTTCAAAAATTGGTTTTTTGGCAAAAGGGCTATCAAAATCAGGGTCAAGGACACGTGACTGCTAGGAAAGGCAGGTCAAGTTTTTAAACATTAACGCAAATTTTGTCCAAATTTATCAAAACTTTATTAAAAATTTGGTAAGAAAGTTCTAAAACATTGCGAAAGAATGCTCATATATTCTTTAAAATTAATTAAATAGCTATTTTTGTGATAAATTCGTTTAAAATCTGCAAAAATTACAATTTTTGTAGAAAAATATTTATTTGGATCCTCCTAAGGTTTGAGATATTCAGGTGCAAGGACAGAAAAAAATTGGGCTAAAACTGGTTACAAGACCCTTTAAGAATCGGGATCCTTGTAAATGTATGATGAATGTATGAGGATGAGGAAACTGAAATCAACGTATGGGAATGGGGAATGTATGAGGAAATGGGAACGTATTGGAAAATACATTCATGTATTGGAAACAGGAATGCATGAAGAAACTTTGTCCAAGAGCAAGCAAAATTAGAAAAAATTCATGTTTTGAAACTCGTAACCTTCTCAACATTTTCTTGAAACAAGCCTCAGGTCCTGGCCCTATATATGTTAATGTATGCAAGTAATAAATTTAAACGGGATACAACTTAATACTTTAAAAGCTCAGAACTGAAACTAGGAGCTCTAAGTGTCTCAATAATTACAGTCTGAACGTTTGTTATAAATCTGTACGCAAGCATGCAAGCAATATGTCCTGTTCAGAGCTCAACAGGAAGTCTCATACTTAGCAAAAGTAGTACCTCAGAAAGAACCGGTGATCGAGCACAATCGAAATCGACTGCGTCCGGTGAGCAGTCCTCTAGATCTGCAGCAACTAAGTCGGAAAAAGTTCCAGGACGATTCTCAGGATGCGGTTCATATCAAGGCAACTTGGTTGCTATTCGGTGGTATCCTCAAACACAAGCGCTTCACCTCAAACGTGATGACTTGGTCTATCTCAAACAAGCAAGTTTGAACAGATTTAATATTCTTTCGACTATTTGTTTAGTTTAGTTTTATTTAGTACTCTAATTCTCCAATCCATGCATTTTGCGACTGAGCTAATTTGGTTAACAGTTGTAGATTACTCCTTATTAGTTTTGAAAAATTAGTTTTCAAGTTTGGAATAATTAATTACTTAATTTTGAGTGATTAATTTTACTTAGTTGAAATTACTAAGATGCAGCTGTTTATTCATAGGTGAGGGATATTCAGCACGAGAATCTCAATGCATTCTTTGGAATGACTATGGATGTGGGGCCATCGTTGCTGGTTTTATGGGGCTATTGCTCAAGAGGAAGTTTGGAAGTAAGTCTAACTTAGAACAAAACCAACCTTGCAAAGACAGCAAAATGAACAAATGATTGTTTGTAACACTTGAGTTCAATATTGTAACACGGTTCATTTCCATTAGTAATATTAACAAACGTACTTCAGTTATGGCATTTTGCTAGTTTGTTTCTGACGTTTAGGATATAATATTGAATGATAATGTGCAGCTGGACATGATGTTTAAATCTTCAATGCTACGCGACGTTACAAAGGGCTTGGACTACCTGCATAAGTCGAACGTTGGCTGCCACGGTTTACTGACTGCAGGAAACTGCGTCGTTGACAGTCGCTGGGTTGTCAAATTAACAGACTTTGCTATAGAAAGTGTGCTTCACGATTCCAAGCGAGCAGGAGTAATAAAATGCGAGAAAGCTTCGTACTCAAGTAAGCAAAATTTTTAAATGTTTATTTTTATTGGATTCGAGAATACTGCGTTGAGAAAACGGATCCTACGAAAGCAAAACTGATTGCTTATTACTTATTATGATTTCTTCGAATACATTCATTAAACGAAATATATATTCTGTATTTCCTGCTCAAAGCCAACTAACCCGGTTTATTCTCTGCAGTGGACACAACGGTACAGCTATGCCGTTATTTGTGGGTACAAAATTTTCTTTAATTTTCTTTTTCTTCTTTTTGGGCACAGTTGTTCTTTTCTTAGTGGCACAAGTTGCAAGCGGACAGCTGTCACCTCTAATAAGTAAACAATAAAGTGTAAAGGTTAAGCTGTGTACACAAAGCATAGGTGATACTAGCAGTTGTTGCCAACTGTTCATGCCTAGCACAGCAAGAAGTCATTAATCAAGTTATGAAATGCAAGAACCATTTATTTTTTCTGTATTTAAAGAAAATTTCTCATTTTCTTTCATTTTCGTTCTCCTCAATTAACAGCATATCTGTACAGGCATCAAAATCTGGTATATCAGCAGAAGTTATACTCGTTTTGCTCTTGATCCAAATTTCTTCGTGTATATATGCACAACGTTTACTAACAATACGCAACCATTTGTGAGTTTACACAGAAGAAACGAAACATAAGAAAATGTCATGAATCAAGCCTGAAGTTGAGATTTCATTTTCTATATTTCAGGTTTGTTTCATCGAGCTCCCGAGCAACTACGACAACTAGATCAAGGTCAATACGTAAGATCAAAGGAAGGAGACATTTACAGTTATGGAGCTGTTGTATACCAAATCATTTTAAGAGAGCATCTTTATAATCATGTAACTACATTAACGGAAGAAGGTTCGCTCATTGGTGACTAGTTTAATGTAGTATGTTTCAAGGGTTTTCCTTTCAGTCAAATACAGCGTTACAACAAAATTAAACTTTTCTGACTTTCGCTGTTAAAAACATATGTGACTAGTCTACATTAGCTGTCGTCTTCTCCACGTATTAAACTTAACAGTGTCTCCAGCATTACAAAAATTTAGCTTGAAAATTGTTACCGCCACAGCTTGATGCAACTGGTCCAAATCTCTTCTGCGCATAGATGTAGGGATGTCGATGCAGCTGTTTAAAAAATAAGCGTTTCAAGAAGTGGAAGAGAGCTACATTACTTAGCGAAAATTACATCTTTTCCCTTTGTGCAACGGATTGTTCAAGGAAATGCACCAACAGTATTCAAGAAAGTACCAGACAAAGCTCCTGTTCACAAATGTACAGTATTCAATTTACCCACTGTTGTGACTAAAAGTTAAATGTTTAATTAAGAACCTTAGAAGTTATTATCCTCTGAGTTTCATATTTTGTCACCTTATATCTATACGTTATCTCTTAGAGTTTGGTAATCTGAATCTTATCCGAACTTAGTTTCAATACCCACAATGTCAAATGTATATAATCATATGCAATTCGTTGCTCGTAAACTCTTTAGTCACTTTCAAAGGTTAAGCGATGACCGTAATAAGCATAGGAATTGTTTGTTGCAGAAATATTACAGCAAATCAAACAGCCCTTGAGTGAACTTATGCGACCCAAAATACCCGACAGGGTTTACAAAGAATACTCCACGACTCTTATCCAAATGATTCGCGAGTGTTTTGCGGAAGTACCAGACGTCAGACCCAATATCACTAAAATAAAAGCTGCTGTGATTGAAGCAACGAAGTCCCAGTAAGTGCTTTTTCGGTTAGTGCATTTGTAGGTAAGTGCAGTTTTTCCTGAAGAACTTAGCCAGCCGTTTTATAATATATTCATAGTGAAGAAAATGTAAGTTTAGACATATTTCGTCATATCCATCATTCCTTTCCATGTCCAGTGCATCCACAATCAACGGAAGGTGCACCACGGTTAGTTATAAATACGTATTCCGCGTTGTTCTTCGCACCAAAGCTTAGCAGCAAATTCAAATGCACATCGATTAGGCTACTTTCTGCTTCCACGTCCAACGGATAGATAAATAAACAACGGACGAACGTTGCAATAGATCATAGCCTCAGAACGTTGTTGTTGTTGTAAAAACGTAACAGTAGAGTCTCTGTTATTCTGCTTTGTTGCAACATTGTGGTCTCTTGCTTTGTTACAGCATGCATGGAGTTTAATTCTATGCTATATACTGGGTTTTTACTGGGGGTGGTGGCCCCCCTACTTTTTGGGTTCCCCCACTCGCTCCCCTCTACTTTTGGATCTCACTCCACTAATGTGGGGCGTCCCCCCTCCACTCGTCCCCCCACTTATTTTTGCCCAGAAAACCCCCAAATATATGGTCCTTTTATATAACTAGGGTACATAATAAAAGTGAGACAAGCATAACGACATAGTTATCAAGCTGAAAATATCGTCTGCGCAAAGACTGTCGACCTCTGAGAACTGAGTACCCATTGAACAAAGCATTTGTCCCCTGCATTTGCGTGGTTATGCTCCAATATTATTACTTCTGCTATTCACACAGCTCAACGGTTTAATAACATGTCTGTGTACTGATGTATGCAGCAAAGCAGCAGTTTCGTTATTGTTTAGTGCTAAAAATATTGTGGACCATATGGTATCCATGATGGAAAAATATGCTACAAATCTGGAAAAAATAGTGGAAGAAAGGACAGGGCAATTATTAGAAGAACGTAAAAGAGCGGACATGCTGCTTTGTCAGCTGCTACCGAAGTGAGTTTTGTCACAATAATGGGTTTCTTCTTCAGCATTATTATTATCATTATTATTACTAAGTAAAATAATAGAAGCATTTAGCAGATATAAAGCTAATATTGGAGGAAAGTTGGAAAATCCACTATGTTAGAATGCACTGCTATGGGGTATATCCCATTCATCAAGTGCACTGTGACTGTGCAACTAAGTACAACCAAAAGCCTGTAGGGAACAAAATAATTGATTTGTTTAGCCTTGGAAACATGAATTCAGTGCAATGCTCTTTCTTATAGGAATAATCTGACATGGCGTCCTTGAAGTGCACGCCTACTTAGCACTAAATTAAGAATAAGTCATTTTACCGGTGATAATCCATGTTGCTGATGGTTTGCTTCCATGATATGATTATAGTATCAGTATCTGATGATTTCAGGACAGTATCGGATTCCCTAAAAAAAGGAGTCGCGGTTCCACCAGAAACTTTTGAATCAGCAACAATTTATTTTTCTGATATAGTCGGGTTTACCGATCTATGTTCACGAAGCACTCCTTTTGAGGTTGTAGACTTCTTGAACTCCCTTTACTCTGGATTCGACGCGATCATTGGTTGCTTCGATGCTTACAAGGTACAACAGCTGTTAACACCAATGCATTGCATCGAGCATTATTAGTATTATCAGTGATAGGGCAGCATTATCATTAAGCAATAATTAAAGTCTTAACAAACTGAGAGATTTATTTGCGCAAAAGTTTGTATTGTAACTGGGTAAATATTTAACAGTCAATTTAATAACTTAAGCTATTTATGCTGAACTAATGTTAGGTTGAAACTATTGGTGACGCATACATGGTTGCATCTGGCCTACCCAATCGTAATGGAGTTAGACATGTTCAAGAAATAGCGGATCTTGCAATATCTATTCGAGACGTAAGTGAAACTGGTGATAACCGATAGCGATTCAGTTTATTCAGAAAAGCTGAACAGAAGAGTCCAAATTATTTGATCCTCAGCTATAACTAAATCCCTGTGTCGGACGCATGCGCATACATATTACTATATTTAGTTGAATTCTCATACATACTGCAGCTTCTCATACATTCTCTACGCGTAAAACTTAGCTAGCTGCAGCAGTTTCATTCTTTTATTTTTGGCTAATTTTGGAAGCTGCCGCCCGTTCCCCTGCACCGTCCCCCTCTTCCATGACAACACGTCAATCCAGTGAAAATTATAAGTTTGGTATCTTGTCGAATAAGTAAAAAGCAGCAGATTTTCATTAGTATTTTCTACGAGAAACTTCTATAAACAAGCAAGACTTTGTGCAAAAGGATAAGTTTCCGCAGGACGGACATTTTCAGTAATTGTAAACCTGCTGCGCAGCTAATTATTTTAAAACGCAGTTCTTACTTGATTACTACAGAAAAAATTCGTGCAAAACATTGTTTTTTTATCTTGGTGCCCAGCATTGTAGGTTCTCATGAGAGACCTTTATCATGCTGCCCTCCGCAGTCCAGAAAATAGACAAAAGGCGGAGAGGCGAGGATCAAGGATAGAAAACAAGATCCCCAAGCAGTACTGACGTACGGTTATTTCAGTCACGCCCAGGGTAGATCCAGTCGTGCTGATTGGCGACTCGGTCTACCCCCCGCAGATCAATAGTGACTAGGATGGCGGAAGACTAAATACCCCACTCTGAAGGGTAAAAGGGAGAAAAACCAGAGGCTGCAGAAAGGAGTCGGAGAGTTCTCAGACAGGAAAGATGAAAATTCCACCAAAGCAACTATCCAAAATATGTACAATATATTAAATTTTAAATGCACTTGACTGGGATACAGGAGCAGACACAAAAGGACCTTTTTCACCCGCCATGTCCGCTCCTGCCCCCCAGTCAATTGCAGGAATGCCTAATTCTTGTTCTTATGACTGATTTGGATGCAGGGAGATTCAGAGACTCATTAACTGACCAGCACAAATTTAACATCCACCTCTAACAACAACTTGTTTATTATGCTCTGTAAACAGCTGTAATTCAGTAGGATGGTTTACCAGCTCGCATTTGTACTAGAGCTTCGCAGTTGCTGGTGCTGTAATGCATCATTACTAACCACAATTTTATATAACAGATATTAGAGCAATAAACTTAGCCGCCTTCCTTAAGATATAGACAGTCTGTGATGCTGACTTGACCGGTTTTGACTAATCCTTAAATGAAATATCGGTTTCCAACCAATGTTTGCATATAGCTCCAATCCTCTCCCATGACATGCAAAGCTTCAGAGCCATCGAGTTCAGAGTTGAAATTTCAAAATTCGTCCATCCATTCGGCTGTCAAAGAAAAGGCAAAGGGTAAATTCCATGGTAACAGGATACCAGAAGGCCTCGCCAAAATGTAATTTAGCGCCCGAATCAGTGAGAGGTTATTTTCCCATGCGAAAACTTTTGTTCCAAAATAAAGTTAAACACCGTGCAAAACATTGTCTGAATGAATTCAAACTTCAATATTCAATATTTTAACATTAAATATTTGAAGAACTTGCTATTAACTGTGAATTTTTTATTTTCAACATATACGTTCACCAGATATATACATGACATTCTTTTCTGCAACTGTTTCTTGTTTCTCAAAAATCCTTGCCAAGCTTGCTAAATGATAGAAGATCCGCTATGAGTCATCAATTTATAATAAAGAACGAATCATTCCGGGTTGAAATTCCCATTGTGACATAAACATATATGCGTAAACAATGCGTGAATCCGAAACACGGATTCTTTGAAAAGGAAGAAAAGATTTCACACACGACTCATGCTGGCCCTATATTAATCCACTGTTTACACGCATTCATGGTAAATGCATCTTTATCAAGCAAACTGCGTGTCAGGGTTAGGGCTGAGCAAACATCAGAGACCTGAGAAGCGCAGCAGGAAAGGTACAGGCGTCAAAATGTGGACGTTTAAAAATTTGAGTCTCCATGTTGTAATCCAGCCATAAGCCAAAACCATAGGATAAGCCAAAACAATCAAATTAAATCAAGTCACAACTAAAAAGACTGGATCAAAACATCGCTAGTACCTACTCGACAATTTTTATGTAATCCGTCGCAGGTCATCTGGTGTTAAAGCTTTGGTTAATATAGGTAGTGTTAATGTGGTTATATTCCGTTTACGCTTTTATCTTTTTGACTTTGCTATAGTTTGTGGGTGAAGAGTTTGTTGTGCCTCATTTTCCTGAGGAAAGATTGCAGATTCGAATTGGACTTCATTCCGGACCAGTTGCTGCAGGTTTACCAGTTTTTCATAGCTGAAGCTCTTAACAAATTAGCTTGGAGTGACTGTGACTTTAAGTCGGATTGCTTCTGGCAAAAAGTGTGAAATATACATTGTTAATAATTTCGCCACCACTTGTTGCAATAACAATCTTCGCAATATATGTTTTGTAAACATAATTGTTTCTTTACTTTAGGAGTTGTGGGATTAACAATGCCAAGATATTGTTTATTCGGAGATACCGTTAATACTGCTTCAAGAATGGAAAGCACAGGCCAACGTAAGTGATATCTTCTATCACTATTGCTATAAAGCCTAAGAATTCGAAATAAGTTAACACGTTATAAACATGAACAAAATTAGCTTAATGGGGGAGACTAAACTTTTGCCCCAACATTCTTGGATCGGCTTCATTTTTGCATGAATATGCACCATGTACTATCAAAAAATACTTGGTCGTTGGTTCTTAGCTGGCTCTCAGTAGGTCGCCAGCCATCCGAGAACTGGTCCGACCCTCCACTTTTCGTGACATCCACTATGAATACAAAAAATTTCTCTTTGCTGTTTGGTTCAATGAAAACTATCAACTGTGTACGGATGTTTTCTTTTCGTGTGGGAGGCTGTACAAACGCTACAAGAATGCACTGGTCAGGCAGTTGAGTTGGCATTCAACGGAGTAATCAAAGTATCAGCCATGCATTATGATGGAAGCAGGTTGACATTTATGTTCTTGTGGCCGGGTCCGTAAAGCTACCATTCAGCAAAATTTGGGTCTCTTGCGCGTTTCCTCCCCCAGCCACAACTATTGCTTTTTTGACCAATAACTTTGAAATGTGGTATGGGTGCATACTGGAGGCTAATGAATTCAAAAATTTAAAACTTTTAAAATTTTGTTTGGTAATGACCAAGGGGAACCAAAAAAATTTTTAAACAAATTTTGCCGAAAAGTTGCATAGGGGGCTTTTAACGGCGCTGAGCACGAATTTGAAAACCGTTTTTTCGATTCAGCTTTTTGTTAGCTCAGTACAAGCTTAATGGCGTATTAACTTTAGCTTCCAGTATGCACCCATACCAAATTTCAAAGTTATTGCTCAAAAAATTAAAAGTTATGGCTTGGGGGGGAGGAGAGCGCAAGAGAACCTACAATTTGAGCCTGTCAGCGTTGTCAAGCTAGAACACCTTTAAATACTTTTTAAACTTGACCAAAATTGACATTGTTTCAAGTTTCAAGTGGAATAAAACTATAATGCCTGGGCAGAATTCCTTCGTATTTGGCACAATGTGATAGATCTATAAGGTGTATGTTCACATCAAATTTCAGCGTCCGGGGTCGCACTAGAATTGAATTTTTTGATTCGGCGTCCAAAATTCTGCAAATTTTCGACGATTCTTCAAGTTTGGGATAGTATTGCTATGCTCTCTAACCGTTAGTGTTACAGCAAAGCGAAGGCTATGTGTATATTACCCAATAGGTCTTCTCTCATTATACCAAAGCGTAGATGTTTTCATTGAACCAAACAGCAAAGAGAAAATTTTTAGTATTTATAATGGATGTCGCGAAAAGTTGGGGGTCGGACCAGTTCTCGGATGCCAGGCGAGCTACTCAGAGCCAACCAAGAACCAACGACCACGTATTTTTGTGACCACGCACATGGTCTATATTCATGCAAAATAAAACCGATCCAAGAAATTTGGGACACCCCCATTTAGTCACTCCACTCCTTAACTCTTGGAATGCAAAGATATTTATTCATGATCTATCATTTGCTATTGATGCACTTTTAGCCATGAAAATTCAAATGAGCTCAGATTCCAGATTTTTGCTCCAGTCATTTCCTGGATATGAAATACAAGAACGAGGCATTATTGAAGTGAAAGTTAGTAAATTCCATTTTATGACTTTCTTCAATCGAACTTGCAGCCTCAAAAGAGTAACCCTCAAAAGTGTAACCCATATTGCTCTGTTGTATTACCTGCTTATTGCTTACGACGAATTAGACTTAGTTTATTTAGTTTTGATTGATCTGATATGATCAAAATGATTTTGCTCAAAGGAGCGGTGAGATAAACTCGCAGCGATGAAGATAGAAAACTCATCGTGTCGATTGACATCGTTCAGACGTACAGCCATTCACAATGACGTTTTATCACACACATGTATTAAAAAGTAGAACCTAGGCAGCGGAATAATGGTAGTTACCATTCGTAAAACGTGATTTATCCTATTCTAAAAGCTTGCATTAAACACCGTTAAAGGTCGTAAGCTCTTGGTTGGCATTACATCCAATTCAACAATCTATAAAGTATGGCAATACGATAGTGACACAAAAACATGCATTTCGTTTTCGGGATCTTCGCATGATCCGTCACTATATGCTCTTTTGAATTTAATTCATTTTAACAAAAGGTGTTTTTTTGAAACTCGTCTTTAATCTGCTCAACTTAATCTTTTTAATGGTTTTACGATACTTGTTTCAAACAAGCTACCTGCGAGGTTCCAAAGTGGGTAAATGTGGTAACGTGTGATCTGTTCCTCTATTATGTATGTTCAAAGTTAGAATTAATTAGTAACGTTGAGAATATCGTGATCTGTAAAGAGTAGCCGAGTGCATGCGGATTGCAGAGTAAATGCCTAGTTACTACATTTTGGCGACGGGAGAACAGCCTACAATATGGAAACTCACATCAGCGCACCTCCTCCGTTTTTGCCTTGCCCAGGCCGGCGATCCTGCGATATCCTGGCTGCAATGCGAACGGAACTTTCGGGCTTATTTAATTGCCATTGGTGGAAGAACTCCTCAGTTTCCTGAAGAACGAAGGATAGCCCTCTTTATCCACGCTTCAGGTGTTGAAGGTTTAGATGTTTAGGTATTTTCCATTCCCTACCTGGAGCCGACGATCCGAATCTTAACTTAGATGCTTCCGTTGAAATAGCACGGCGACATTTCAGTCCGAAGAAGAATGTGGTCAGTTGCCGGTACAATTTTAAACAGAGGGCTCAGTTGCCAGGTGAGTCTGTGGAACAGTGGTACTCAAACCTGAGGGCTCTTGTAGTTGAATGCGAGTACGGGGCAATGCAGGACCAGATGCTTCGCGACCACATCGTCGAGAAAGTGGCATCCCAGAGGATCCGGGAACGTCTACTCATGGAACCTGATCTAAATACTGGAGAAGGCCCTACAAGTCTCCTATCAGATTGAGTCTGCAGTTGCTGAGGCCAAACAGATGTCAATCAAGGAGTATGGAGCAGGAAGTCACGGTGTTAATAAGATCGCAAGGCATGCAGCCGGTAAGGATAGAAGGGAAATGGGGAAATGGGAATCAGTGGACACTAACGCCTGCACCAGTTGCGGTACACGCTACCGATATGATGGACCATGTCCTGCCCAGAAAGCTAAATGTAATCAGTGTGGCGGTCGCGGACACTATCGAAGAGTGTGTCCAACGCAAGGAGAAACCATCGCTTCAGTTCACGTCCAGGAAGAAAAGACTCCACCAGAAGAACAAATTATAATTCTTTAAAGTTTAAAGTTTTTATTAGAACGGGGATTGAGTGTGTGTTTGCGCAGTCAGATCTTCTGTTCGTGGGAAAGGGGGAAATGTAGTAACGTGTGATCTGTTCCTCTATTATGTATGTTCTTAGTTAGAATTAATTAGTAACGTTGAGAATATCGTGATCTATAAAGAGTAGCCGAGTGCATGTGGATTGCAGAGTAAACGCCTAGTTACTACAGTAAACCAAAAACTTAGAATTCACAATGAAAAGGAAAGAAAGACCGTGAATACTGTGATTGGATGAGTAAAAAATATAATTGATAAATTGCTAATAAAGTCAACTGAGAACTGTGTTGGCAGCAATAGTGAGACAAGTAAGTTCTATGTAAGCCAGCTCTTCAGGGGCGGATGTTATCAAAACAGGGTTAAAGGTAAACGGGTAAACGCACTTTTGCAAAATATGTGCGAGGGCTGTTCACTGTTATGTCAATCCGGATTGAAATCTCAACCCGGGTTGAAATCTCATGAAATCTCAACCCTGCTCATTGAGCAGGGTGCAGATTCGGCAAATTTCAACCTGAAACCCAACCCCAAATTTTATAATAACATTGGATTGGAAGTTGGAACTTAACCCCAATTTCAACCTCCACCCTAGTATTTTAAACCGCGTTTATTCAACCCTACTTTGATAACATTGGATCGAAATTTGCAGATGCAGTCTTAACGCAGGTTGAGGTCTCAACCCGGATTGAGATGTTTAATAACAGTCCCTGGAGCTACGGTCTTCGCGACCAAAAATCCAATTGAAAGGGCACTTTCAACCGACGGCTCACCAGCCGACCACACTACAGAAAAGTAACAAACTTAAAGCAAAATACCAAACACAACCTCTCTCTTGCTAAAAGCCAGTCTCTAGCGAATTCAACTTCAGCCTTAGCTGCTCAGGCTACTTTTACTTTTTCACTATCCAATCACCGTCACCTCTACTATAGTTGTCTTTTCAGCACACAAAAATCCAGGATACAAAGGACACAAAAATCAAGACACTTTAAGATTTAAGTTAATGTTCACGATCCTATTCTAACAAGACTAGGCATATCAACCATATCGGCAAAAATCATCGTAAAATTCACAAAAGTGCTTGCTTTTGATTCGATTAGAGAATCAAAACCAAATGTTCTATCTATTTTTAGTGTATTGTTATTTTCCAGGGCAAAGGATCCTGTTCCACTTTCTGGCTGATATCAAAAGATATTAAAATTGATATGAACCAACTGACAAGAGAAAAGACAATGAAAGCTCAAGAATCCCTGATTCCCGAAAACATGAAAAACTTGAAAAACGTATCATCGCCTTCAGAAAATTCGTCAAAAGCAGGAAGCATTGATCCACAAGTAAGTTCAAATGGCTTTCATAATGAGTCTTTCTTCTGAAATTACTCAATTTTACTCACAACATTTGTCACATGCTTTCCTACTTTGTTATCTAAAGCGGCAAGAAAATGTTAGCTGTATTCATACCTTCAGTTCTATCACTAAATTATTACCACTATATACATAATTATAGAAGTTTAACACAGTTCATTAATTGCTTTAGGACCCTTCTCAAGATCAGGGACCAGAAACTGGGCGTTCAGTAGTTTCTCCAGCAAAATCTGGTTGTGAAGTGACTCTTCCTGGGATGAATGAAGATGATTTTACTGATACCGAAACAAAAAGCACTGTAAAGAAGCCTAAAGACTGGAGTAAGCACTTGAGGCTAATACTGATTATACTTCTAGTTCAGAGTTAATTTTAACAGTGTTTTACTTTGCAAGAACAAGTGATACAATAAAAATTACAATTAACAAAAAAGATGGGCTTCTTATCTGAAGTTTGCTTATCAGTTTTCTCTAATCAGTGTGATCTTTAGGTATCTACGTATAGTACTAGTTTTAGTATAACTGTAGTTACGGTTACAGCAGAGCTGAAAGTGAGTCACGGGTACCCGCGGTTCGGGTAGGGTGTGGGTCAACAAGTGTCACCCGTGGGTCAGTGTTGGTCAAAAGTGGGTCAGTCGAGGCTCAAAAAATCAGATTTTAGCCTTAAAATTTCATAATTATTCGGCTTCGCCGAACTCAAACATTGAGAATTTTTGTTTTTCCTATAAATTTTAACCAATATTGGCTGGCCAAAGTTGGTTTTCCTGATTTCTAATTCTAATTGGATGTCCTAATCAGTCGCCCAACAAAATGATGGGGATAAATTACCGGACTTGAATGATAATGTTTCCGAAAGATGGAAAGGTAGAATTATGCTATGCATGACTACCTGTTTGGGTCATTCGGTTGTTTTGACAAAATTAGTACTTTGATAGATTTTTGCTGATAATTCTGACACTTTTTGATATAGCCACATTCGGATTTTCCTTACAAAATCACTTTTATAATTCCTGATAGAAACTCAAAAATTTGAAGTTCAGCTATGATATTTGAAAGCAGCATTTTCAGCATGATAAAAACATTTTGCTGAAAGATGTCAGTTTTAGTTTTATTTGTTAAACTTATTCATTGGTTTGGTGTGGTGTGGTAATTACCTGAAGCAGTCCAACAAGTCTGCAAGCTTCAGGTCTGACTGTTTGGTGCACAGCGATACTAACCATGTAGGACATTAATTCCACCCCAGTCTCAGTTTATGCAATGCTGACGCCTTCGATCCAACTATAGAGTGTGGTGTACTTAAAAAGTAAGCATTCAAATTAAGACTAAGGCTCTAAGGATTAGAAAATTTGTCCATGTGGTGTGGGATTACTTCCTCTTAGCTTCTGGAACAGGTCTGTGTCGAGGCGTATCATCATCCATTACAAAAAACATGTTGTTGTTCTCTAGTAGTAGTGAGAATGGTTGAAATGACCTTGCCATGGTGATTACTTAATTGTTTCAGCGAAAACAGAAAGGGAAGACCGATACAGACGAGCAGCAAAACAGCAAGCAGCAGTTGCTAAGCCAAGTTATGGAGGTCTCATGGGTAAAAGTCTTTGTTCCTATTTTACACAAGATTATGTTTGATGCATAAGAATATTAAATTGCACAATAAATAAAATTAAATTAAATATTACATTATGTTGGCATAGATTAGCGATGTTGTTTACATTTGTGCTTGATTTGATTAGTGTCAAAAACTATAATCGACGGACGACGACCCATCCAAAAATCAAGTGACTATTTTTATAATTGTATAATGAATATAAAGTTCTTGTGCAAAACTTGGAGTCCCTAAAATTTTATTCTAATTTCTTAAGAAATTGTATGAAATTCTATGAAACTTGTGCTACCGGTTAGGTTCAAGTTTTACCCTTAAGCTTACTTCGGTTATTCAATGGGTAGATCATGTCCGTCTTGTCAATCAATGGCTGTAAAATTGATACCTACCTACTATGAAACGAAGTTATCCACTTATTGAAGCTGCTTATGCGCTTCTTCCATTCTTTCCCTTAATTTTATATTTCAGATCTTGAGCACAAAGGTTTAGCAATCGGAGTAACTGGAACAACGTATGACGACTCAACGAGCAAATCTTATCAAAAGCCAGCATTGATGTCTACTAACTACGATGAAAAGGCTAGAGTGATCACGGGTCCTGTAGCCGGTCTGTTTCATATCAGCTAGTGTTGTGTGTTGGCCGCTTCGGCCAACGGTTTGCGAGCGCGCGAACGCATTCTACAAGTTCTTCTCGCACACATTATATTAACATGCGCATGCACACTACACATTAGAATGACACATTTGCCTCAGCAAAGTACATACCCTTCCAATCTAACTGACATTACTCACCCCCCCCTGCCATCGCATGGAAGGGTCAGCCACATAATATCCTGCACATATTGCATTATAAACGTTTCAGTTTATCTGAATAAGGTGTTGACACTTAGCTGTTACTTTTCGATACGTCCGTACTCATTTATCTTAGGTAGCGCTATTTTTCGAGACACAAGAAACCAAAATGTTTGTGTAAAAAAACCCCACAAAGTTTGCTCTAGTACATTGTACATAATACATAAGCGCATGAAGACAGGCATACTTAGCGTGACACATCCTCTGACGACTGACGCCCTCTCGAATTGGTTCAAAGTCAAACCGAGGTAGGCTCATTCGCGTATGTTTGTGTCAAAGCTAGAAAACGCAAGTAATGCTTTCATGAAGATCGGTTTCAAAGATTTTGCGTCTGTTTCCGCTTTAAAACAACTAGCATAGCGAGCAAATTTGTTTGATTCACTAGAGGCCAATTTCCCGGGGAGTATCACCTGCGGGTATGTCTCACACTTATAATACACAGAGTAGGTATGCCTGTTGTATTAGTCGTATGTATCACGTACTCTTGATGTAGTGGTTTTCGGAGTCGCACAACTTGATTTCTGTCAGCTTTTCAATTGCAAACAGTTTTTCCTTATAGTATTTAGTTCTACCAGTATAAGCTAACTTTACATTTAAAACGTATACAACTTTAACAGCGAAAAGATGATTCGCTTTAAGTACTTTGTAGTCATGTTCTCCGGCTGCAGTGTCGGCTTCCGCTATATACAACTGTTCGTGGTCAAAACATACCTATACCAAGCTTCGGCTCAAAAATGCTGAGTTAACAAATCAACAGTCAAGAGTTTACAATATAACAAATCGAATTACTCTTCGTCATTACTGTTTAGATGAGACTGTTGCAGAAGAATCGGGACCAAGATATCTAAAGGATATGAAGTTTAAACACGATCTTTCCTCGAAATATTACATCGGTAATTTAGCAAACTGCTTGAAGATTTTGTAGTCAACTTAAGCCCGGTTCATACTTGTCTCTAAGTCTCTGTCTCTAGGTCTCTGTCTCTAGGTCTCTGTCTCTGGCCGGTTCATACCTGTCTCTGTCCTTTTGTCCTTTTGTCTCTAAGCTGTCCTTAAGAGTCCCTAAGCGAAATTGAACAATGCTCAACTTTTCTGCCTGTCCTTAAGAGACAGCCAATCAGAATAACGAATGATATCACGTGAAAAGTCTCTGTTACCTGAATACTTAAAAGTAGCTGCATCTATATCCAATTTGAAAATAAGTTTTCCACATAATATAACGTTAGCTGTTAACAAGACAATAAAAATGACATTGGTATTGTTCCAATTTACAATATTTAGTTCGTTTTTAACTACACCAAGTAACCAATGAAATTTGAATTTGTTGTCACGTGACCGAGTCTTTGTCCTTTTGTCCTTTTAAGTATGAACGTCTTGTCTCTATCAGTGTAGAGACAAAAGGACAGAGACATAGAGACAGAGACTCAGAGACAGAGACATAGAGACAAGTATGAACCGGGCTTTAGTTGCTGTACTCTTTCAAAAAGCAGAGTAGTCTTAACTGTATCTGCGATCCGTCATAATAATTGTTTAAGGTTGTGTATCATTATGTATAAAATTCATTGGTGTATTTCAGAAACAAATGACCCTCAAAAAGACCGCTATCTTTACGACAAAGTAGCAAATCCGATGGTTAGCCGTATGAAAATTAGTAAGCAAGTGTTGTTAATGCTAACCAAAGCAAAGTAAGCTTGTGATGTGATCTGAGCTTTTTCGTCCGTTTAATAACTTCGTTTAGCAATAATAATACTTCATCTGGTCTTGAATAGTGTATTCCGCATTGCAGATGAAGAAGAGCAAGTTGAAGAAGGATAACGATCAAAATCTGCAATTCATCGAAACGACTGAAACTAAAGCCTAAATGAAAATAAACTTAACAGAATTTTTGGGACACTCATGTTATAACTGATAGTTGTCGTGTAGTGTTAATAAAATTCAAGCATGTAACTCTCGCTTATTAGTATTTTATTTGAAACAGCTTTATACGGTATACACCGGGTTGCACCAATGAGGGTTAGCTCGGTGTTAAACTAACCTCAAGGTTAACTCGGAGTTAACCTGGTTATTCTCAGTTAATCCGTTGCACAAAATCAGGTTAAGTTAACCTCGAGGTTAACTCCGAACTAACTTGGTCTTTAGAGGCAGAAACTTAATCTTGAATCCTATCAGGATTAACTGAAGACTAACTCAATTTATAAGATTTCAGCTTTCATTATTCGGCAACGTTCGTCACTGGCTGCTCAAGCTATTGTTTAAACACGTTTCATAGCTTTTACAAAAAGATTTACGCACTTTCGTTTTGAATGTTCCTCCCGAGATTCGATCCTCTACTTCAATCGTAGTCTTGAGCTCAGAGTTAAGAAGAGTAAAGACTTCGCTCGGAGCTAACCTTGAGGTTAAATTAGTCGTCAGGTAACCTTGACAGATGATGATTGGATACATTGACTAAAGAAACGAATCTAATTGGTTAAAGTTAACCCTGAGCTGAAGCTTAGGGTTTGTTATTCTTGACAAAACCAAAGTTAGTACAACGGCCTAATTTTAACCCTAAGCTATAGCTCAGCTGCAGAATAGCTAACACAGAGTTAGTTCGGTGTTAAGCTAACACCGAGCTAACTTAGTCCGATTTGGTGCAATTGGACGATAGTAGGCTGTATGAAAATTGCAAAAGATAAGAACTTTGTAATTCTTCCAATTAAGGATGTTCCCTTTATTTCTGGAATAAAAAACTTCTGGCTAAACTTCTAAAGAAGAACTCGGCGTTAATAATGCATGCGAATGATACAGTAGATAAAAATACAGATTTGGCGTAGTTTCTTCAACCTTCTTTTGATGTGCTTTTGAATTTGCTATTATTCATCCAGACATTAATTAACAACAGGCATTAAGTTTTCGGAGACTACCGTCTTCCTCAGCATTTGTTGGAGCTTTTATCTGTTACTTTTTATGTGTTAAAAGGACACGTTTCACCATAATTTAATCTTCTAAAGTATCTCAGTCACTGTGGCCACGATACCACCGTAGCCACTCAAGTCAAGGAATCAGTAAGTGAAAGTAATTAGTTCAGATTGTCAATTTGGTCTTCTCAGAGTGTATGGAATCATTCTGTCCTTTTCATAATGCATTTTCAATTTCCCAAAAGATATGAAAACCAGCCGGAGATCTCTGTTTTCAGGAATTGGTTTCAGCTGTGGCGGCTTATATAACATTCTTTCATGTTACCTTATTATCTTAAAGTAAATATGGACTCTGTTTACCAACTACTTAAGAAACCATTTTGCCACCCTTGGGGTTTGCACAAAACCCATTTGATCTGACCAAATTTTTGAAAACTAAAGTATGTGTATATTAGTTTTTTGAATCTCTAGATACTAAATCGGAAGCTTTGAAGTTGCACTGTCAGAACAGAAGAACTTTTTAATAATTGACCATTGTAAAACTTTATGCATGCTTTGCTGTCGTAATCGCAAGTTAAATTTGCTGACAGACAACTGCTGGAGGCGTTACGGTCCAGGATTAAATCGAATTCTTGAAGCGAGAAAATGTTACAATTGCTACCAACAAAAATTGCGGAATTTTATTGAAACAAAGTTATAGCGAGCTTCATCTTCGATAACTTGAAAGCAAATTGGGATTAGGCGGCTCTGCCTTCAAGAGAGTTATGAACTATTTTGTTGTTCTTCTTCCATTTACGCCACTGCCTAATTCCTATTCATAATGCTAATGACTCTGGCTTTTTAATAACTAACCAAAGTCAGTTCATATCAAATAATAAAGCAAAGCCACTGATTACCAGCGCTTCTATCTACATTCCACTAGCCAAGCTTGTCAAGTTAGATTTTAATTTGAATATGCAGTTTTTTTAGTTCGGACTCAGACACCGTTTAGGCACTTTTTAGGCCTGTATGGTGCTGCTCTCCGCAGTCCATTTCAAATGGCGGACAAGAAGCGGAGAAGCGAAGATCACGGATAGAAAACGTGATCCCCAAGCCAAGCCGGCGTGCGGTTATTGGCCGCATTCAGATTAACCGAACTAGCCTCAGTCGCCCCCAGGGCGACCTGCGTTGGCTGTCAGCAACACAGGCCGCCCCCCGCATACCTGTAGCGACTAGGATGGCGGAAGCCTACCTCTGCCTGCTCGGAAGGTCCTGGATTTAAAAAAAACGGCTGCAGAAAAGAAAGGGAGGGAGCGGCCGAGCCTTAGATAGGAAAGTTGGAAAGTCCGCCTGAAAAGAGTTTGTTTTTGAAATTACATGGTTTCAAATAGAAATCAATATGCCAAGCAAAACAGGTCCCACAGTAAACACAGGGGGACCTTGTTCACCCCGCCATGCATACTGCAGAGAACCTATTCTACCTTTGCAAATGAATTTCCAATTAAACATTTTTTAAATTACCTGTTTTAGAAAGTATCTTACTGTGCGCCCGATAACCCCCGGCGCCTAGGGGTCCTACATGGCAATCCTGATAATAGTATCAATGTGACCAGCATTTTGGAGCTCTCCCTGTGGTTGCTTCTGGTTGATTGGATCATAAAGAGGAGAGGGCCTGTTGAACGAGAGTCGGTTTAGCGCAGACACGGACTCCTTTGGCTCAAAATGCACTGAGCTGGGTGTGCTGTCGGTTGGATTCCGATTTGAGTAGAAAGCAGAAGGACGCGTCTTAAAGATAGTGGCATTCTTTTCCGTATTTTGGATGATAACTTTCGCGAAAGTAATCCAAAACGTCTGAAACTTTCAGAACACACTACTTCAGTGTTCCTGAGCCCATTAGAAACAATCCCGGAGTCTCTGCGCTTAGCCTGAATTAAGTTACCTCAAGAAAGAATTTATTACGGGAGCAGAGATTATTAGTTTAGTGAACACCTGATGGGATAAATTCCAAAATCTAATTATTTATTTAGGCAAAGTTTGTTTTCCGTTCAGTTACAAGCTAGGCATCAATAGTTCAGCCTGAGAATGTCTAGCTAGTCCCTTGCAATCCATGTGAATAGCTATGTACACCTATAGTAACAGTTTCACTTGAGGTGGCCTCTCAGTTATGAGTAGAGTTGGAGCAGATCTCCAGATGAAGCTGAATTTGCCCAACAAACTTCGGCGACATTTATTGGAAAATGCTTTTCTTCTTGCATTGCAATAATGCAATGCCCCTAAAATACCTTGCAATCAAATGTCCTAACTCCCAAGGCTACAGCAGTTCTACAACAACACAATATTGCAGAATGAGAATAAGGCACATCCGTATACGTTTACAAGCTCACCTTTACTAACTAATTGACTACTACTGTAACTGCTATACTATTTCACTTTATTACTATCATCACATACTACTACTACTACTACTACTACTACTACTACTACTACTACTACTACTACTACTACTACTACTACTACTACTACTACGACTACTACTACTACTGTAACTGCTATTTCACAACAAACTAAGTATTTCATTTAACATATATGCTCCCTTAAATGTCACTTAAAGACACTCTTGTTTTGATTACCGGAGTGAGACCGTAGATATCCCGCCAACGCATAATCCAATGCCTGGTTAGTTATCTGTCATTCATAGAGATTGAGCTATGTATGTCTTATAAAAACACAGACATACCATAAAGCCCCGTATATGCGCCATAGTTTTGTGTGACTTCGCATTTTTTATTCCTCTGGAGCGGAATATAGTCGCCGAGGCGATAGGGGTGGGGTCCCTCATCTGCTAAATCCGAATATGAAATTCGTTTTTCGATATGACGCGCCTTCGTTTAGTATGCGCTTACAACTGTCTTTAAAGGTTTTTGAAGCGATCGCCACTCATATTTCGAGAAAGCAATCTGCCATTTCTAAACACTGGAGCAAGGCTTAGATGCCTAACTTCCTGCACATCTTCTTGATACACTTGCTTGTAATTACAGACGATACTGCCTAAGTACTTAGCAGTAATTGACTCAACTTCGAAATGCCACCAAATAACAGCAACAATAACGATATCGATCTAGCACTACGAAGGGCATTAACGAAATCAAGTGACTTTCACACAAGTTCAGAGTGAGACAGATACTTGGAGTAGTATTAATTGGAAAAATTTGGGCTCATTTGGTTATGCACAGTTCATAAGATATTAGTTAACTTCCACCCGTGGCCGTATGGGCCTACCACGCCGAATACTTCGGACTTTGATCGTATCGCACAGAAAAGTATACATCGGCCCAATGCTTAATTTGCGCGATATGAAAGCACTATATGTCAGAACTATCTCTGCAAAATTTCTGCACGGTTCCCGCGGTTCAAAACGAGTCGAAATTTTTAACTCATGCCAGCTCAAATCCGACCCGATCCCCGGGTTCCCACAACACTCTTCCAACTCTGGTGGGTATTATATGTTTCATTTTTTCTTTTATGCAAAAGTGGATCTTCAAAGAAGTATAGAGTGAATTGTGGCAGCAGCTGCTTTTTGGTAAAGTCAGTTTGTTGTTTTAAACAAATCGATATATTGCTTTATCTATTAATATTTTACAGATAACCGGAAATATACCATTTTATTGTATATTGTATGTTACTACAGCAAGACTTATGGAAAAACTGTCGATACACACATTCACCAATTTTTTCAACTTCATCAAACAACAACGTCAAAAGACCGATTCTTTGCTATGGTTGTGGTGTAAGCCAATGGTATACTTAGAGAGACTGTTTGGAGCTTCAACGATAAGCGATAGCTTCCATTGCAGAATTTTGCTGTTGATATATTCTGCTACGGTGTTTCTTACCATGTCCAGTAAGTATGTCCCTATATTAATACGTAATTTACAGGCACAGTTTTGATAGTTTTTCATAATATGGATAGATGTAGATAAAGAGTTCTTGGCTCGACGCTGTTTGTGAGATTATACTTACTTATTTGAGAAGTAATAGTAGTTGAGAAATAGTTAAAACACTTCATAGTTAAAACGTTTCATCAACTCTATCCTCAATAGTCGCTGCCATTCGTTGTAGCTTGTTGCTGTAATATTTGTATTTGGCGAAATCTGGCCAAACCGCCGCGATAATTTAAAAACTTTGTCAACATTTAGAGCAATACGCTACAGCTGAATGAAGTGGAGTAACACCATTTACCTTTTCTACCAAAAATTTTTAATGCAGACATGCAGATAATGAAGATCATTATAGTGATGTGACTGAAGTTGAAGTTCCGTTGTTGCTGTTTCAGTCCGTTTTAAAAATTAACATTTTATATTTATAGTTACGTTCGTTCAATGGGTACCAGGAATGCCTTCCTATAATCTTTTACAAAGTTCAACAGCAGTTCATGTTACACTTGGCTTCATCTTCATTTATATGGCTATTAATTGGATTCAGTGTCACAAAATTGAGTGGAACCTTCATAAGACCGATTTTCTGTTACAATTTGGTAGCAAATGGCCCTACACAAATGACGAAGAAAAAACACCTGCAACTATTTTTACCTGCAATATTTATTGTTCTCTAACAGTACTCTTGGTTAGCTTAAGTGTTACATTGGTTGGAATTTTAAGTATGCTAGAAAAATTTTATACTCCTTATGCCGTTTGCTTTTGGGGGAAAACTGCACAAGGCAAAATTTTTAACGTTCTGATATATTTCTATTTGTCAGGAACCCCGACCCTGGGGACACGAATGCAAACCGTTTGCGTTTGGATAACAAAACTGATGATAGCGAGATTCAAACAGAATATTCTGGACATAGATCGATTGACAATTCACAAAATTCGTCAACTTCGACATCGGTTTCATCAGATCACAGAGATCATGGAACAAATGAACAAGCTCTGGGCTGGCTACTATTTTGCTACTAACTCTGTTCTCGTACTATTACTAATCTTTCAAGTCCACGTTCTGTCTTTGAGTGAAAGTGTGCGGGAGGACATGCAAGGATTTTCCGTTTCTATTACCATCTTTTTCTTGGCGTCCCTTTTGTTCATAAATTTGGCGCCGACAGCTCTGAATGAACAGCTGATGAGTTTGCCGGTGGAATTTTCTAAAGTCATAACGAACAATACGGGTAGTTATTGCGGGACAGGGCGCAAAGAAGCGGATCCTGTTTTCCTGGAGGCTGATTCACTTTTGCATTTGATGCAGCAAAATTACTGTTTAATGACCATTGGTTATATCTTCCCTATCAGCAGAAGTTCTATAATTACCGTACGTTTTTACATTTTCAAAGAAGTAAAATCTAATGAAGTAGGAGGAATATCTTAACCGCAAAATAAACCGTGTTTTGGTAGTATTTGCAGTCATATAATATCTTTTCTTGTATTAAGACGCTCAGCATTTGTCAGGCCCTTTTTGAAGCTTATGGAATGCTGCCCTCCGTGATCCGTTCGGAAAGGTGGACATGAGACGGATGGGCGAAGGTCAAGGATAGAAAACTTGACCCCCAAGGAGTTTGGACGCACGATTATTTCAGTCACCCCCAGGGCAACCTGCCATGTCTGCCAAAAAAAGGTCGTCCCCCCCCAGATCAATAGCGACTAGTAGTGTTGTTTCAGTAGCCCATTTTAGTTTCAGTTTCAGTTTCAGTCGACAACCTGAGTTAATTTCAGTTTCAGTTTCAGTCAGATACCAAAAATAATTTCAGTTTCAGTTTCAGTTTCAGTTTCAGTCAGATACCAAAAATAATTTCAGTTTCAGTTTCAGTTTCAGTCGTCATCCCAAAATAATAACAGTTTTAGCTTCAGTTTCAGTCGCCGATCGAAATTAATTTCAGTTTCAGTTTCAGTTTCAGTCGGTGACACAAAATAGTTTCAGTTTCAGTTTCAGTCGGTAACGCCAAACAGTTTCAGTTTCAGTTTCAGTCCACGCTTTAGAATAGTTTCAGTTTTAGTCCGGCTTTTTCAGTTGAAGTCATCGCCCAAAAAGATAAATTTCAGTTTCGCTTATTTGGAATTTAAAACTGTTGAAGCTGCAGTTTTATTTTAAATCTCAGCTTGTATGTCAGTTCTGAGTAAAACAGTTTTATCTAATATATTGTACTTGCAATCCAATCATTTTCTTTGTGAAGAAAAAATTAAGATTCGATCTGAATTAAGTTTTAATAGTTGCTTGCTGTATTGGCTTTCTCATTAACTAAGTACCTAAACCGTCTTGGTTATTCGCTTAAGTAAAGCATCTCCCCAAAATGTAAATCTGTAGAGGCCATAAAGCTTCATTGCTGCAATTCGATTCTTAGCTTCTGGGGGGCACATCAACCACTTGTGCTTTAAAAATGTATAAAGCAATTATGCTTTTACATAACTTCCTAGTTTAACTTTATCTAACATGCTGACAGTAAATGATCCGAAAAGTAATACTTCTATAATAATACGAGAACCTAAAACGTATCACATTCCTTCAATACTTTCGCAAGGAAAACTATTATGGGAAATCTGCAATTGCATTTTGCAGAGAACTTAACCATACGCAGAGACTGAAAGGGTCTTGCACGCAGAGGCTGAAATGGAGTTTCAGTTCCAGCATGAACTGAAACCGCTTTCAGCTCCAGCTACAAGGAAAGACTTCAGATTCCACGCTGGGACTGAAACTGTTTCAGACTTTTCGAGTTTCAGTTTCAGTTTCAGTTTCAGTTTCAGTTTCAGTCGGATACCAAAAATAATTTCAGTTTCAGTTTCAGTTTCAGTCGGCTAGTCTAAATGGTTTCGGTTTTAGTTTCAGTTTCAGTCCGTTTTCCAAAATAGTTTCAGTTTCAGTTTCAGTTTCAGTGACTGAAACTGAAACATGTAGAGACTGAAACCTAGTTTCAGTTTCAGTTTCAGCGGCTGAAACATCACTAGCGACTACGATGTAGAATATATTTAATGAAGTAGAAACGTGTCAGGTCAAAATTTTGAGATAAGTCATAAAATGATTGACACCATAACCACAATTTATTTTGGCTGTCTAGTTGTCATGTGCTTTCACAGTGTCCACATTTGACATGTTTTCTATGTTTTTGTTGCAGGAATTGTCCCTCATAGCTACATATACACTAGTCCTGTTACAACTGACTCAAACACCAAGTACACAGACTCTCTTAAGCTTGATACGAAATAATGGAACTGTGAGTAATAAGTAAAATTCAGTCATACAATATACTGTCTTTGTTGCATACACTGAATTTGAGTGTTTATTAAACAGTTCTAGGTCCAGACTACATTCATACGTACGCTCTGAAACCATCGTAAAACAACAAAACGGTTAATACTCTGCCAGTTAAAAATATTTATCACATAATATGTTTATAATATCACACTAAAATTAAATAAACTTAATAGTAACTTAATTATAGTAACAGTACTATAATTGATTTCTCGCCTTTGATTTTCATATAGTGTTGACAATGCTGTTAAATTGAAATCCTTGTACTGAAATGCTAATGTACAACGAAAGCGAGCGATTCTAGCACAGATAAGATCACAAGATCACAAGATAACACAGATCCTCTATGATCATGGGGTAACCCTTTACTTTACTCATGACATTACATAAGATACTGACGGAACTGCGCGCTAGCTAATACCATTTTAACCAAATTTGGATATAGGGAACAAAAGACTTTTTAGCCTGCTGAGACCTGAAACCCGAAATTGTATGCGGGCCGATTTTTTGGGCCCGGGCCGCAGCCCGCACTTCGTGACTACGGCCTGCATCACCCCGGCCCACGTCCCGCACACACATAATCCGGCCCACAGGTATACCCGCACATCCGTAATCTGGCCCACACGTACCCGCACATAAAAAAATGCTGCCTATGTAAGCCTGAGTACCAAAACAGATGCATTTTAAGGTGGTGGTATCCTTTTGTGCAATGGTTTTGTGGTGATTATTTGAAACGCTATAACTTTCACAATTTTGGTAGTTGGAAAGAGCTTTATTACATCGTTTTACAGCTTATAATTAGTACATTCACATGTGTTTACGACATGAGAAAACTGGCAAAAACTGGCAAAACATTTTGACATACAGGCTAAATATAGACCAAATTTTCAGAACAAACTGCAGAATCGGCCAAAAGTTTATTGTGCCGTGATATGGAGAACATGGGGCCCGAGGGACATTTTCTGAATTTAGCTCAACAGATTTTAATGCTTATGTGGTGACACGAAATTTTACAACTATGCATTGAGTTTTCTCGCAACTGGAGTCGTTTTAGCTCAAACCAAGGAACATGACCCTCCGCATTAGTGCAAATTTTCATCCTGCTAAAAATCCCGCTAATCCATTTGGTAGTTTTGAGAAATTGATGTTGAAAGCAAAATACTCGCAGTTTTGCCAAAATGGTTTGTCGGCCTCTAGCCTAAAGCGACAACCTCCAGCCAATCGGCATTGATAAAATGTGCAATTACACTGTGTATCCATTGAGTATAAATAAACCAAAATTGTCCGTATTATTTGGCAGAATATTTGAAAAAACTGATTTCCTCATAGCCATTTTTGACCCCCAAAATCGTTTTTGGCTACTAACCACAGGTGGACAAGGGGGAATCCCCCCTCGGCGAAGTCGTCCACAATGGGTCGCAAAATTGCTCTCACAAGGAGTAAGAAAATTGGCCAGAAGGGGTAAGAAAATTGCCCAAAAACAGGTTTTACGACAAAAATTTCCAAAAATTTTCCGACTTCGCCGGAGTTTTTCGCTTAAAATCACTATGCGAAAAAACGTCCGAAAAATGCGTTTTGCTAAAAAATAGCTGTTTTTTGTTAAAAAAGCTGTTTTTTGTTAAAAAATAGCTGAAATCGTTTAAAAATGCCTTTCCAAAGTACCCTTAAGAAAAATCACTCTCACAAGGGGTACCCAAATTTGCTTCTACAAGGGTCAGTGAAATTTGACCTCCCGTTCAGGTATGCTACTGACGTAACCACTGGTGATAAGTCAAAACTTATAAAAGCAAAATGTTCATTGCGCATTGACTATGTAAGCCAGAGGTTTGTTACTTATCAGATCTATTTACTCACATAAAAACCCAAGAACTGATCTAGATGTATTTCTAGTAATAGCTTTTTTTTTTGCTTCTTGCCACACCCCAGTCGCTTTCGCCTGAAGGGGTAGTGCCAGATCAAATTTGGGTTTTCAAAAGGGATAAGGGATACATGATCTGGCACTGAATAATTGCTTCATGCAATTACCCGAGGCGTCATCAAGGCTACTGCCGAAACAGAAGTGAACCCGCTGCTAATTGTGCATTCGTGCTCACCCGTTGGCACCACCCCAGAGGGTCTCCCCTGCAGGGCGGCCAACTCCTTGCAAATCTCGGTTAACGCAATAGTAATTATTTAGGAAGGAGGGGTGGAAATGCTGGTTCTGCTGAACCACGTTCATTCAATTAAAAGTTGATGCTGATGGCGACTGCCATCAGACAAGTTTGAAACTTTCATGTTTTGAGCTGCGGAACGGGGAGCGCACCCAGCCAACTCCCCAGTCAGCTCACCTAATGGAAATGCGTTCGAGTTAGTGTAATGGGCAGTTATTATTTTAATAATTGATTAATAAAATATTCATACTTAGTCTTACAACTATTTTATCAGGAATATTTTAGGCTCAATAGACACAGAGGGACCTTTTCCACCCTCCATGTCTATTGATATGTAGCCTAATATGATTAATTATGTTAAATAGTAAAACAGAAATTAGCTTAGCTTAGGGATGAGGATGGTTGAATGAATGAAGATTTCCCATTTGAAAAGGATGGGCATCATGGACAAGGATCGTTGGCACAGGAGCCTGCAAATTGCAGGCTCCCCATTGTGCAATTTTAGTCGACTGAAAGAAAGAAAGAAACGGCCAGACGCAAAGCTATGAAATTTAAATCCGAGATGGGTTTCGTTGTGGTGGCTTAGTTTCTTTTCTTTCGTGGTACGAAAACAATCGTTAAAAGAATTAAAGTATATTTTGAAAACAAAATTTAGAGAAAATATCATCTATACATAGAATAAAAGCAATAGATTGAATTAAACAAAAATAGTTATTGCAGCTCATTGAAACTAATTGTTACACTACATTACAAGGAAACCAATTAAATTTACATATCAAAATTGTAGAAATGAAATTTTAGCTCCAAATAACCTTTCACGCCTCCTTTTCAATGACCCTCTTACAATTTAAGAACATAAAAATATTCAACTTATCTTTTGTTTCGTAAACGCAGCCATTCTCCATGAAGTAAGCGATCAGATCCTAGTAATAGCTTGGAACTGAGAAAGTATAGTCAATGCCATGTTGCTAACATCCTTTGGTCAATTCCTCTGTTGTAATAAAGATTAAAGAGCAATTTCATAACTAACTCAGGGGTTGAGCCGTTCAGCTATTTGCTGTAGTGGAGATATCTAATTGCATAACGAAGTCAAGTCAATTGTTTAAATGTCTGAAATATATTGCCTAGTCTTTCCTTAACAATTCGGTATATATGAAATTTCAAGAAAACCAAAACTAGCTGAAGAAACTGTACAATAATCGGCCCACTATACCGCCGGCAGGCCGGCTGCGGCCGCCGGTCATCACCCGGCCGGGTCAGAAGCAGCCAGCCGGCCGGCCGGCGGTCCTCCCTCAGGAAAAGGACAATACTTGATTTTATCTGTTATACTTTTTAAAAAACGGTACATAATAAATTTGTATATTTAAAATCGTGTATCAATTCATTTTTAAGTTGGGATCTCCCTTTCCTTCTGTTTATGTGTTACCATCACGTCTTGAGGCGACCAGCGGCGAAACCTTTTCTTGCTTATTTATATATTTTTTTAAATTTACCAAAAAAACCAAGTTCAATAGAGCTCCACTGATGAGCCGCCTGTATCGTGAACTCTGGTCTGGCAGAGGTCGCATGCACTTACTAACGTAGGTTGTTGAATGTTGATTTGTTTTGCCGTAAATGTGTACTTATAAGAAATGTGTTGGCGTATGAATAAGTATAGCTTTCATATGTTATTATAATACTACCATTGCTCCTAATCGACACTAAGAAAAATAGGATGCGTGGTTATGTATCCCTGTCTATGATGTATTGCTTACCAATTTTACATAACCAGGAGTAACTGTATGCATCATTTAATGCTAAAAATTTTGCAAAATACACGCAAAGTAGGGCAAAACTGGTACAGCCCGGCCTGCTTGATCCGACAGGCCGCCGGCCAAGTCAAAAAACCGGCCGGGGCATAAACACTTCCGTGCGGGTAACAGAATTTGGTCCGCCCCGAGGCCGCATACAACTCTGCTGAATCCGCTACTAGTGCAGAGACCAACGCAATTTCTTTCACAACACGACATTAAGATTACACAAATGCGGATTAGTTGAGCCAGCACGACGCCTGAAGTTTAAATAGAAAACCAGCCGCTAATCAACAGTTACCGTAATCTGATATGGTTCAAGGTAAGAAAGTTGAGCGTGCCTTATATCAGCTACTGAAACAGAACTACTGGAGAAGTAACAACTGTGCATACCTGCTGGAACTGTTAGACTCTACTAACTTTAACAGTCTGGTGCTGCTACCGATTCCCGATTTCAAGAAGGAAATATTTCAAAGTTAGAACAGTTAGACTAAAAAATAAAAAACCCGACTCAACTACTCCGATGTTGACTTGTTTACTTGTCACAGGCAGCAGTTTTGCTTGCGGCTAATTGTTGATAACGAATTTGTTTGTGGCTTATGGACTTGGGAGCTTTTGACTAATGACAAAATCGAACACAGCTTTCTTGCCTATCTAAAGCTAACCAATTAATA
The DNA here is from genome assembly GCA_030248195.1 of Trissonchulus latispiculum. Taxonomy (NCBI): domain Eukaryota; kingdom Metazoa; phylum Nematoda; class Enoplea; order Enoplida; family Ironidae; genus Trissonchulus; species Trissonchulus latispiculum. The sequence goes on from JASAND010025362.1 coordinate 48,855, forward strand.
CTAATCTAAAACACCTCGTTTATTGAAGTACACAAAAAATGAATGGTAACAGAACCAGAACGGATTCTAAGAAAAAATCTGCTTATACAGGACATACCCACTAGCCAACCAATATCAATTTAGTCTATCCTTCAATTAACAATTAGAGTGAGCTCATGAAATAACTCAGATTGAAGAAAACTCGCGTTGAGTCGATCTAAATATTCAGACACCCGGAAAGCAGGAAAAGCTGGACCTCACTGCAGATACAAACATAACATACTCCAGTTCAAGAACGCAGATATGCATGCAATCAATCTACAAACAAAAGCAGCACCAATCCATGATGGAAGACTGAACCACTGAGTAAGTAAGACCTAAATAATGGTCCGCACACAAGTACAAATATACAAAACAGTAACACAAGTAAATATTCAAATTGACATTAAGTTATGTGTGTAGTTTTCTTGGGTCGTTATCTCACACAAAGCTAACGATGTTCCAAAGGTAGCAAACAAGAATTTTCATAATACATATCGAGGATCAGCCAGAATTAGCATCGACCTGGCTGAGGAATTAAAAAAAACTAACGATCCATAGGATAAAATGTGTAAATAGCATCAAACAGCAGTCGAATTCTAACAGACAAACAAAAATAGTGTACACATAAAACACCAATACAAAAGAAATGGCAATAGCAGGACATGGCATTAACGGAACACACCAATAATAATTACTATAGCCCAAGCACGTTGTCAGAAACTAATCAAAGAGAAGGCAAGAGTTAGTACACGATGCGTAAGTAGCTAATATGTAAGGTATATATACAGCACAATAGTTATTAAAGCTAACAAATGGTAAAAGCAAAAACAGGCAGCCTAGATTACCATGCACAGATAATGATATTATAGGGTAAAACAAACGCAATTATAAAACAATCGATCTGTTTCGAAAACTAGTAAAACTTCACTTAACACCAAATATAAATAAAAGCAAATTTTTCAGCGCCGAATTCATCTTAATACTACTGTTTCATTATTAAACTAAACAATGTAATTGAAGTCTAACTAAACAGTACCTGTAACCACAAACAAATACTGTAACAGAGCAAACCCATAAATCAATAGTACAAAAATGTATGAAATACCAAAATACATAATAATAATAAATGAATTAAAGCAAACCAAGCAAACCAGAACTGTTAAAGCCCTGAAGCAAATCAGCAGTCAGTACATTCAAATACTGAGAGCAAAACAGACAAAAATAGACTAGACAAAGGGACAAAACATACCAGCAAACTCAATCCACGAAATGTAACTGATGCACATTATCGACAATGCTCGAACTAAAGTGCGATGCGTTGTGCAGTGCAGTGCTACTGTGATCGTGCAATTATTAACTACAGCAAAAAGGTAGGTTGTGTAGAGATGTGAACAGAAGACTTGTGTTTTGAAAACCGTTGTCGCTGCTCCTTTGATTACAATATCTACTTTCCACTTGTCACTGACAATATTTTCTCCGAAATATGATTTTTAAAACAAAACAAGCGGCTAAAAAGGACGCAAAGTGAAATTTAAAATGATTTTATATAAACATCAGAAAATATGACGCGGAGACAGCCGCAGTGAATAACTATTAAACTAAGTCTTTGTTCAATTGAAAGAATAATGACAACCATATCAGATGACACATGCAATAAAATTCACATAGTATAATACAGTGTCGTCGTCGAGGATGTACAACAATAGAGTGTCAAATACTAGTGTCACATAACATTGCGTTACAAGTACGTATATACAAAGATACAAAAGATACGTCAAACACGAAAATCTGGATATTAACAAGGCAATAGGCATAACTCCTAAAAGGAGAATAATTCCGCCATGGGTATTATGTTACGAATTACTTAAATGGCTGTTGCTGCCGCAAGCTGGTCAGTCCTGCAGATTATTGCCATTAAAATTTTGTATCCGTACCTAGACGGCTTTTCTGAGCTGAGGTGGACATCATTCGATGCCTCTATCAAACAGCTGGGGGGACCTTTGAGAAACACTGCAAGTAGAACTGAGGACAAAATTTTGACAAGAAGCTTTCCAGCATAACTGTTCTACTCTCAATAACAGGGTGGAACATAACTTCAATGGTTGATTTAGTACTAGTATATCTTATAGAACCAATACCGCTAATAAAATGTTTAGGTGACCCTAGCTAAGAACACCACCACGAAAACATAAACATAGGTCAACCAACCAGCCAAAAAGCAAAACTAAGTAGAGCGACACAAAACGTGTCCATGTAATTATTGCACATTACAAGACTGCAGGTCGTCCGCCAATCCGCTGGCGACCCGTTCACGGATCAATGCGTGCAGCTTGTCCAGCTCTCTGTGTAGATCCTGAGACTTTGCCAGCATCTGACGAGACTGGTGATAGATTTGATCCTCTTCAGAGAAGGCAGAACTGGGAGTAAACTGATCCTCCCCTTCTGATTCGCTCACGGATGATGAGGTAGCTAGAAAGCAAGAAAAGTATTAGTCTTATTATTCTGAAATTCTAGGATAGAAGAAGGAGACGACATATAAAATCGCTGATAAAATTTTATTCTGTTAATCCTTCAGAGACTAAATCCATGAATCGAAAATTAATACTAGCGGCTATAAAGTACTAGCCGACTCAAACAAACACGCCATAAATCAAAAATCGCGCAAAACAAAACAAAGTCTGACTTCCTAAATCTGGCAAGCACGACCCGAGAAAGACGGAAGCTGTGTAACTACAAAACTACTGCCAATAAAATAAAACTAACCAGCCAGTCCCAGCACAGCATTAAGGTCGGTCACTTTTCCCACGGTAGACTGATGGGCGACATCCTTGAGACATTTAGCCAGAAAGGAGCATTTGGCCAGTTCCACCTGGGCCTTGCTGTTGTTGGCGACAGTGGTTCGGAGACGAGCCTTCTGAGAGCCGGCAGCAGAGGCAGGAACGGCGCTGCTCCGACGAGACGGATCCATCGGCTGCTGGTGACCACTGGCGGACATGGTGGTCGATGGCGTCGGAGTGGGAGTCTTCTCCTTGTCCGCCATAATCTGTGCCCGAAGACGAGTCAGCTCAGCCTCAGACTGAAACACAAACTTTAATTAGTTAAATTATTAATTAATTTGTTAAATTTAATTTAATTTAGTTAAATTAAATTAAGGAGGGTTTCCAGGGTTTTTTATTTCGTTGCCGACCTTTGGGCCAAATGGCCTCAACGACCAAATTTTTTAAACCATCCCCCCACAAAAATTTAGGCCATATGTAATTTTGCTAATTTTTAGGTTGTGGTCAGTTGTTTGCATTATTGTAACGAAATCAAAACTTAAATAGTTCTTGCTTATTAATAAGTAAGTACAAATAGAGGACGTCACTAGCAAGCACAGTCCAAATTTTTTAGAAAGTAAAAACCATTTGTTAGAAACATATTATATATATACCACTGTTTTCAGTTAAAGATCAATAAATTTGACTGAGTATTTTTCGAAGAATTTAGGCCGGATGGCCTCAACGGACACAAATCTTTCGGCCATCGGCTCTAAAATTTAGGCCATGGCCTTAGCTATGACCTAAATAAAAAACCATGAGGGTTCCACTTTTGGGGTCATTTATTCTACTTTTTGCGATCTCGCTGGTTGTTACATATGTTAACGAGTTTTTAAAATCAATGTCGTAAGACTTAGCGGCAAGAAGTAATTTCACCTCAAAGTTGGGATCTCATGTGTTAAACATAGGAAATTAGAAAAGTTGTCACTTTGTCGCGTGCGCTAGAAAAATCTCAAGAATGGTAAAAATGAATCAAATCTATGCTCGCTTTATAACATATTATTTCCATGTTTCAGAAAGTGAACTGTAAGAATCAAAATTTTAAATTAGGTCCTTAAAAACTTAATAAATTTCTGGAAATATTAAAATTTGAATCCGTACCAAACTTTCATAGTCAAAAATTCATTATTAAAAGCTTAATTTAAGATTCTGGTACCTACAGATCACAGTTCGGAAATATGGAAATATGATATAAAGCTTGGACGGATCCACTTTGCCATTCGTGATATTTCTCTGGCGCACGCGAATAAGTGACAACTTTTCAAATTTCCTATGCTTAACACTTCAGATATTAACTTGGAGGTGAAATTACTCAATAATCGTAAGATTTACTTCTTCAATTTTTAAAACTCTTTAAAACATAACCTTTGGTCTTTGGACAATATGTAAAAATCATTATATCGGAGAAAGTCGAAAAAATGACCAAAAATGGACCCCCTTATTCTTGGACAAGTAAAAATCAGCATATCGGAGAAAGTCGAAAAAACTGGACCCCCTTACTTTTAAAAATTAACATAATGCAAGGGTACGTAAACATAATCATAGTCTAGTGCGTTCCAACTCAAAGGTTTCAACCAATAACCTATTCCTAACATGAACTATAATAGCGCAAATTTGTTTTTCTTGAATAATTGTTGCACGTTTTTACGTTCACGTTTAAGCAATGTTAAGAATTTAAGCTGAAACAGCGAAATTTACTTATTTTGATCTATGATAACAGTTACTATACACAGAAACAGCCGCATAAACCAAGAAAAATCATAAAAACTGGCTCCAGATAAAGTTTCCTGCCCCTGCATCAAAAGGATCGAATAAATAAGCAAAACCAGAGCAATACGAAAAATAACTGTTGTACTACGTACAAAAACCGTACGTTTATTATCTCACACCACTGATGCGCCTTTACATCTGTTAAATTAAAACCGTTGAGAATTGTTGCGTTCTTTGAGGACTTTTACCGTCAGCTGGTGAAGTCCCGATTCTGTAACGTTAATGCTGCGGCTATTAACAGATGCTCAGTGTGGGAGTGGTCAAAACCTGCGCCTGTTGTTCAGGAGCAGGTTATAATGGTGAAAAGATTTTAATAACGTGCAGGCAACGAGCACGTACTCGAACAGGTCCTCCCTGCCGGCAACATAGAATATTCTTTACCTCAGACAGCTTCTTTTGAATGGAAGTCAGTTCAGCTTGTTTCAGATCCACAGACAGCCGCAGGGCTTCAGACGCCGCCTTTTCTTCCTGAATATGCTCATCTTGCTCTTTTAGGCGAGCTCTAGCCTTTGACTTCAGCCGACGGTACTTTTCCAATAGATGATGTGCTGTGAGATTCTGCAACAACAATTTTGACTTTACAAGAACAAAGCGACGACGGCACAATAGCATTCACAACAGGTTCGAACAAGGCTATTAAAGTGTGCAACCCGCTCGTGGATCCAGGACACAGAAGGGGGAAAGTGAAGGTGATGTTTGGAATGTTTAGGCACGATAAACAAGGTACGCTAGGACTTATGGGATCTTTTAGATTAGGCTTTGGCTATGTGTATTAGGTTATGCTAGGAGCATAATGAACGGTGCGTAATCTCGGACACCCGGTAAGTCCAGGAGGGTTCATATCTTGGACTATGTTTTCATATAAATACATGTCTGATCACGGATTCACAAATTGGACTAAGGCCTACACAGGGTTTTCTTTTTGTGTAAAATACTGTGTATTTACACAAAATAAATAAATTTACACAGTGAAAAACTAATTTACACACCAAAATACACAGCCACATTTTCGAAAATTTTTGCAAAAAGTGCTCTGAAAAAATAGTTTTCAAGCCCTTCATATTTAAAATAGCTCTAGCTTTTAGCTGGGGGCTGCCGCCCCCAGACCCCGGCCGCTTTCCAATCATTTACCATGGTTTTCTGCATTACGACATGATTATAGGTTGTTTCTGCAAATACATCTGCTTATCCTGTTGCGTATAATTTATTCACGTACAGCGTGCAAATATATGTAAGATAGTATAGTAATATAGCTTGTACATACGATTCAATATCGTTTCTTGAACCAGGGGCGGATCCAGGGATGGCGGGGGGCGCCCCCCCCCGTCGCGATTCGAAGGCAGGAAAAATTAAGGAGAGAAAGAGGAAAAAGGGCAAAAAACAAAATTCTCGCCTTCGGCGCGAATTTCCTACATTTTAACCACATATTTATTGCATTTATGAAGAAAAAGCTTGAAATGCATCCGATTTTTCGGAGAAAATTACCACTTTTGCCTAAAAATGTCCAGCATTTTTAAGAATTTTTTAAGAGTTTATGAAAAGAATTAAAGATACGAAGACCGATTTTATTGCAAAAACAAAAATTTCTTCAACTTCTGGGGGGCTCCGCCCCCCAGACCCCCGTCTGGAAACATTTTACCGCCCCCCTCACGACATCCTGGATCCGCCAGTGTCTTGTACATATATATATATAATATCATTTATCACAAGTATGAAAAATGCTCCTTGCAGTCGCATGAAAAAGTTAATATGAGCTATGATGGTCAACATTTAAATGTGTCAAGGACAAGATTTAAAATGTTTAATATGAGCCAACATCTAAATAAGTAGAGGACAAGATGTAAACGGCTAATATGAGCCGCTACGTTTCTGTTGGGCTCATATTGACGCTCATTTAGCTTTTGCTTACTTGTAATCCAACACTGAAATGGCTTGCATGAATAACGACGCATAAACATTAATTTTGCAAAGCTGTACGTAAATGTTTTCTTCTCCATCGCTACATCCAAGTACACATTTAAGGCCACCACATAAAGTCAACAAAACGAAACCGAAGTCAAATCTAATGAAGAAACGAAAATGTGGAACTTACACATGTTGTGAAATCTTGAGACATCACATTTGAAGTTATCATCGCAATCATCACATTAATTCAATATTCCCAAGCCAATCAAATCGTTTATAAACACTGATGCTTATATGCCAACCGTAAACTGTATATGTTTGCCATTTTAGTCGCGTCAACATGAGCCCAAGAGAAACGTAGCGGCTCATATTAGCCGTTTACATCTTGTCCTCTACTTATTTAGATGTTGGCTCATATTAAACATTTTAAATCTTGTCCTTGACACATTTAAATGTTGACCATCATAGCTCATATTAACTTTTTCATGCGACTGCAAGGAGCATTTTTCATACTTGTCCTCAGTCTAGTTGTTGGGAACGCTACCATAACTGTGGCAGTAGCAATCACAAATTCCACCACTGAATTCCCCATGCCCAACAACCTTTGTATGCAAGATTTCAGCCTTTCAGCTATCTCCAGTAGCTTGAACCAGGAACTGGTTCAATTTTGAACCAGTTGAACCAGATCTGGCCAGCCATGGGTCGGATCACCAAAGTAACACCACCAGTGAATTCCCCATGCCCAATAACCTTTGTATGCAAAATTGCAGCCTTCCAACTATCTCCAGTAGCTTGAACCAGGAACTGGTTCAACTTTGAACCAGTTGAACCAGATCTGGCCAGGCATGGGTCGGATCACCAAAGTAACACCACCAGTGAATTCCCCATGCCCAATAACCTTTGTATGCAAAATTTCAGCCTTCCAACTATCTCCAGTAGCTTGAACCAGGAACTGGTTCAACTTTGAACCTGTTGAACCAGATGAACCAGACGAGATACGGTGTCGGCACTATGCTCATCGTGTTCAGCGACCCCGATTTACTATATGTGGGTACCACCCCAAGGCCGAAAAACGCAGTTTTTGCCCGTTTTTAGACTATTTTAAAATTTTCGGACTTAGAAATTTTTCAGCTTGAAGGTGTCCAAAAACGCTATTTTTTTCCATTTTTGACCATCTATAAAAATCGAACCAGATTGAAATTCGGAAAAAAAACATAAACTTGCTAAGTACCATTGCCTAGATATTCAAAAAATAGTATAGAAAAATTTTTCCTATGGGCCGTTCGAAAAATCGAGTTAACACAAAATTGACAAAAATCATGCTGAATTCTGAGAAAAAAAACAACCCCACTTTCAAACCCGTAAGAGAAAGTCGATTTTTTCAAAGTTCATTTTTTCCGGGCAAGTTTGGTATCATTCGAATGCTGTCGGCCTGGAGATTTCAAAAATGTAAATATTAGCTCTTAATTCCTTCTCGTTAATTAGTTATGCCTAATTAGCACTTTTCAAAATCCGCAAAGTGCCTTTATAGCTCATATTATGGGGGGCTCTCCGAGCACCCCCATGATAAAAAGCAGTCTGAGCCACAAAAATTGTTGCTGACTAGCACAATAGGTATATATATATTCAAAACGAAAGCTAAAAGAATGCAACTGTTCAATGCGTTTTTGCCGATAATTTTAAAAAATTTCTCAACTTCAGGGGGGGGGGGCTCAGAATGGGTGTTTTCTGTCCATAATATGGAAAATTCCCCTACAGCAATTAAAGCTTCGAACCTTTTAGTACGTAACCAGAATGTTTGTGAAAAAATTATTCCAAAAAATTGAAAAATTAAAGAAATGGTTTCAGTAGGCGAAGTTTTTTCAGAAATTAGAATTTGTCCAATCCTAGTTTTGGCATTTAATGGATTATATAATCTTTTTAGACTTTTCCATTGCGAATTTTATTACAATTTACAAAATTTCCTCAGCGTCTGGGGGACTCCCCAGACCCCCCGCGTGGGTTCTTCTGCGTTACACGGACGTGTCCCCCACGGACGTTACACAAGTGCAGTTGCCAGAACTTTTGATTGAATGATCCGAAAATAACATTGTTGCAATAAAATAACGCTTAAATTTATTTTATTTCGTATTATATCTCAAAAACAACACTTTTAGATTTTACACAACTTCAAACAAAAATACTCACTGAAATTTAAATTTACACAAGATTTACACAGGTCCGATTTTGAAAAAGAAAACCCTGGGCCTACAGTAGGTATTTTTTGAATGCGCCAAGGATTAAAATTTTAATGAATCCGGTTTCTTTATTTTCCATTCCAGATTAAAAATCAACACGTTAATTTTGATCCGACCTGCTTAATCGCTGTTTCTGTTGTAAAGATTAACTAATTTTTAATCCTCGTGCGGATTCAACGACTTAAAAGCACGTGGATTAAAATTAACTCGTTAATGAGTTAATTTTAGCTAGGTTAATCCGACCATTTTTATTTTTAAAGAAATAGTACCAAAGACCTTGACTTTGTAGACTTATAGGCGCTTATGCGTCTTTTGCAATAATATAAAAATCGCTGCACAAAACATGAATTCGTAGCAATGATTGCTGCAACAAGTTTATACCAATGGCAAAAGCAGGAAAGGGCTACACAGAAGCTACGTAATTAGACTTTAAGTAGCATAACCCTAATTGAACTAGCGAATCAGCAAGCAAACACGCGTAAAATAAAACAATGACTTCAGTTCCCGACGAAACTATCGGTACTTTCTCGGGGAGCTACTAAAATCGACTTGCCCCTCCTTTGTCCGATTTGCCTACTTTTTGGCGAAGACATAGAGCATGGGTGTGGTTAAAAAATATCGGGCACTGAGATCTTAGCTGCCTTCCGGCCATGTGCAGCCAACGCGTTTATGTGCCCGACCCCCCTTTTTCACAACTACCAACATAATTAATTAAAAACTCTACTGGCTGCAAGATAGCTTCAAGGTTGCCATTTGCCAATGTGATTTGGCACATGCGCCTCTGCAAAAAACTACGATACGTCTGTATCTTTCCTGCATTTAAGGGAATAACTCTTCAAAGTTGAAGTTTCGGCAAAAATTTAAAAATTTTTGGCTAACGAAAGGAAAATTTTACTACTGGTGCGAGCTATAAGGCTGTAATTTGGCATATACAGAGGCCCTGTAGGAGTACGCACTTGTGTCAGATTGTAAGAAATTGTGCGGCCTGAAAAAATTTCTATGTCATTAATGTCTTTAATCTTCAAAAATCCCAGTGCTCGATTTTTTTGACAACGCCCATACTCTACAATATCTTCGCCAAAAAGTAGGCCAATCGGACAATGTCGGGGCAAACCTTTAGTAGCCCCCTCTTAGTTTATGATGATTAGTACATAAAAGTGAAGGGTCTCTTATTCTCTAATAATTTTTTACCTTCGGATCGAAACAAACGATACCCTCCCAGTTAAGATCCGGTCTATCACAGGTCTAATTAGTTGCGCAGTATAGGCTGTTGTTATCAAGGCACGCACATCCATTAAAAGTATCCTCAATTGATCGACTCTCTTAAATGTTGAACAAAAACTCCTTACCTGCTTGTTGATATGCTCTTGCTGGGCTTTATAAGCAACTTTCCAATCGGTATTTTTAGACTGAGATGCACTGAAATATATATAATCTGCTAGTTAAATATGCATTCTGCAGAATGTATAACCTACTAATTATTCACAACGGTTTACTGCTTACAAATAATATTAATTAGAAAAACCTAATAACAAGACAACTGGCAGATAAATCAAAATAGAATGATATACCTGAGACTTTGCTCAAGAAAGGCAACTTTCTCTTTCAACACATCAAGCTGACTCATGTCAGTTAACGGGGCACCAGGAACACTCTGAAATGAAGTAGAAAGACCATGACAAAAATGTAAATGTATGCAGCACAAACTCCTAAGCATATCTACTTAATTTTCCCCAATCCATTAAAGAATCAAATAGCTTCATTAATCATAAATGTATATATAAGAAAATGTTCCACAAAATTTTGTCAAGCTATTTTGTTCAGTCATGATATAATTACATGAAGCTGATCAGCATAAAGTCATGATCATTCAGGTGGATCATAAGCCCCGCTGAAATGCAGCTCTTTTTGCAGAAAACGTTATCCCTTTTTATCGGGGAAGGCATGCATATTAACATTCCTTATGTTAGCACACCCTGCCTACCTCCATTTGCGAAAACTAAAAAACTAAGGCGGAACTGACTTCGTTGAAATGTCAAAGTTGGTTAAATGCAGGCCCGCACCCAGGATTTTGAAAAGGGGGGGGGGGTCCAAGGTAAAACGCAAGGGGGGTCTGGGGGGCGGAGCCCCCCAGAAGTTGAAAAATTTTTGCTTTTTTGTCCAAAAACAGTACATTAGACGTTTATTTCTTGCAAAAAGTAAATTATCGCGCCGAAGGCGCGAAAATTTTTTAAAAATAGCTGTTTTTGCCATAAAAATAGCAAAAATTTTCCATTTTGTCATCCCAAAAGGGGGGGGGTCTAGACCCCTTGAACCAGGGTTTTTTTTTTCAAAATTTTACCTGTGCTTTTTAGTGTGTTTTTTTAAGAAAATGTGTGTTTTTTTAAAAAATCTGTGTTTTTCCTGAAATTCGCTTTTCGCAGTTTTAACACGTTTTTAACGGTTTTTACAGCATTTTAAACTATATTTAGCATTTTTCGCGTTTTACAGAAGAAGTACAAAGCATATATTGCATGCTCAGTCTTCATAAACGATATTTCAATGTTCTGAACGTTAAATATTTGCATTGATGACGTCTTTTTTGCGCTACAATGGGGGGTCTGGGGGGCGGAGTCCCCCAGACGTTCAGAATTTTTTGAAAATTGTGACAATTTTGGTCTGAAATCCTTCAATCCTTTTACTTTTCGACAGTTTATTTTATTCCAGTCATTTGCAGAATTTGGAAACGTAATTTCATAGAATAATTTGCTTATACAGTCCCTAATGACACCGTTGCTTAGAATAATGAAGGCTACACGAAAACTAATGCCTAGACGAAAACAAACAGAAGTAAAAACATAGATATATAGTGAATACTTGCGCCGAAGGCGCAAAATTTTTTGGAAAAACTTAAAAATTAGGCTTAAAATTAATAAAAATTCGCTCCTTCAGGTGAAAATGTGAGTGTGCTTTTTGGTGTTTTTTTAAAATTTTGTGTGTTTTTTTAAAAAAAAGTGTGCGAAAACACAATAAAAAACACACAAAAAAAACAGTGCCTTGAACCCCCCCCTGGGTGCGGCCTTGGTTAAATGGTCTAGGGAATTATAGGTTGAACATTCGGTAAGAACTTTATAAAAATTGTACAGCTTCATAGAAGTTTGTTAAGAGATTTTTGAGGCAAGCGAAAATTTTCTCATGCCCTATGTTTAACACTTGCAGACATCAAACTTATCAGTGCCATCGAAGAAAACAGAAAAATTAGCAAAAAATGAACCGTCTTAAGGGGAGGGTCCACATTTTGGTCATTTTACGACTTTTCCAAATCTCGCTGACTTTTAACACATTTTATAGTCCAAATGGTATATTTTAACGAGTTTTTAAAATTAAAATCGTAAGTCGTACGGTCGTCTAGTAATTTCACCTCAAAGTAGAGGTCTCCTATGTTAAACATAGGAAATTAAAAAGTTACACTTTTTGGCCTGGTGTCAAAAAATTTCGAAAATGGGCAATGTTCACCAGCCTTGTCTGGTACCATTAGAAAGGCCTGGATATATAAGTACTGATATGTTCGAATTAGAATTTTGACTTGGGCCTTTAAACATTTTTTAATCAATTTTTGAAACTAAAGTTTGACCAGATTCTAAAATGGCTTCAAATTTTAAATCTTCAAAAATTGGTTAAAAAATTTTAAAGGATTTGTCAAAATTCTAATTCCAACAAATCACAGTACATATCCAGGCCTTTCTAATGCTACCAGAAAGCTGGTTAGTTTCAACATTTTTTGACACTAGACCAAAAAAGTGAAACTTTTTTAGTTTCCCATGTTTAACACATGAGACCCCAACTTTGAGGCGAAATTACTCAACAACCGTAGCACTTACTACTTTAACTTTAAAAATTGACTCACATTGGAGCCAATCGAATGATTTTGGCACGTTGAGAAAAGAACAAGCACAAACGCTGAAGGTGCAACAAAACCAGCCAAAAATCAATTTTGAAAATTTTCAAAAATTAGATCAACTCAACAGGGTACCTAAATGAACACTTTGAACGGATTGTGAACTATCTTTGTCATTGGTAGCTTTTAAATACGCTCACCAAGTTTTGGTGAGCGTATTACCGCCTCCAATCATGATAGCACCCTCCAGAGGATTGCTCAGGTACCGGTCCCAAGCCCGGGTAAAGGAGGAGGGTTGGCGGCGTGGCGCACCCCGTGAAACCCAGCCTTACAAACCAATATGGAAAGTCGCTCAATGAATCTTAATCTCAATGCTACCGCGTCCGGGGAAGCCGACGAAGCTCTTATTTCACCCAAACGAATTTGCTCTTTTGGTTTCTGGAACGTCAGAACTCTGTGCGGGTGTGGGAAACCTGAATTACTTGCCAATGAACTGCTTCGTTCAAATATTGACATTTGTGCCATATCTGAAGCTCGATTGCCATTTCTGCCCCGAAGATGTCCGCTTTGCCGCAGTGGGGCGGCTTCCCACCAAATGGACTTCACATCCCCGTGGTTGCTACCCTTCTCAGAAGCGAAGAACCTCATCAGTCGGGTTTTTGATGGGAGGGCCCGGTAACCCGGCGCACTGGGCCCTCCTCCTGCTGGCTGCCGGTGATATCGAGCCCAACCCAGGACCCCCACCCGCCACCACTGCCCCTAGGTGGCTCTGCTCATCTTGTGGGAAAGGGGTCGGCTATCGTGACTTTTCGGTGAAATGCAGGACCTGTAGGCTATGGGTCCATAGCGGAAAATGCTCCAACCTGTCCACCCGCGAAATTTCGGCACTTTCTCAATGGGATGTGGACAACTATAACTGCCCGAACTGTACAGCCAACCTGGCGGCTGGACCCCGGCCGTCCTCGCCCTCCGCCCGTCCTGCCCCTACTGCGCCCCCCCCCCTCTCTCCCGGCCCTCCCCTCTACCTCTACCCCTGCAGCTGGTTCTGCAATTCCCCCTCCTACCTGGCCCAACTCCAGTGATCAGCAACCCAGGCCCAAGGGAAGAAACAAACTGAGAATCCTCCAATGGAACGTCGGGTCGATTGGCAGAAAGCGGCCAATCCTCGAGAAAATGGCAGAGGATCTAGAAGTGGACGTTATTCTGTTACAAGAAAGCTGGCTCAGGCCTGGGGAGACCGTCGGCCTGAAACAATTCGACGAAGTTCATGCCTACCGGAGGACCGGCAGGCAACAAGGGCACACGACTGGGGGCGGAGTGGCCACGCTTATCAGGAAAGGGATTGGATATTCGGTTGATGATAGAAACTACCTAGCCCCGACAGACCTCACTACCGACGCAGTGGTGATTCATATCCAGTCCGGGTCTGGCCCTATCCCCCTGTCCAACATCTATGTTCCCCCCTATTGTCAATGTCGCCCAAGACCAACGTCAACAGAACTTTGATCCATCCTACATCTGCTCCCAGGGAAGAGCAGTGGTTTCTGGTGACTTCAACGCCCATGCGGCCGCCTGGGACCACCTACAGCCCCCTAACTCGGTAGGGGAATTTGTTGAGGATTGGATCCTCTCTTCCGGCTTGACCCTGGCAAACGACTGTACTCCCACCAGACTGAACCCGCAAACGGGCGGGCAGTCCAGCCCTGACCTAACCATCCTCCACCCTGCCTGGAACGGCCGCTTTTCCTGGCAAGTTCTGGATGCCCCCATCTCTGACCACAGCCTATACTTTGCGATTTGACCCTATCTTGCTCGCTCGGCAAACCCCCCATCAAGCGATACTTCTGCTACGAAAGAGCCGACTGGCCTGGATTCCGCACGAACGGACGAACTCCTGCAGATCTCCCCTCCGGATCAGCAACTGTCAGTTCACCGCCTGAACCGCCTGCTAACCCAAGTCATCCTCCAAGCAGCTGCCGATAACATTCCACGGAATCGGCGCAGAATCCCTAAGTGCTGGTGGTCAGACGAAATCGCCGCTGCCCTCACCGAAGCCAGATCCCGGAAGAGGGAATTTCTCAGGTCCAAATCCGAAGAATCCAGGCTTCGTTGGAGGGAAGCCGAACGATCTCTATCAGCAAGGATCAGGGAAGCCAAGCGCTCCAGCTGGCAGGATTTCGTTGCTACATTGTCCCCCAGAACCAATCCTGCCAAGGTCATAAGAACACTGAGGTCTATTGATGGGAAGAATCCAAACACAGCATCCGGACAATCCCTGCTGCTCGGTGCCAAACAACTGTCTACCAACCGCGACAAGGCTAGAGGATTTGTGAAGGAATATGCCAGAGTGAGCCACCTGAGAACGTCAAAGGAGGACAGGCCCCTCCTCCGGGGGGTCAATCATGACCTAAGACAGCAATGCCACTGCCAAACGTCTGCCCTGCCATCCATGTGCAGCCCCTTCAGCAAGGAAGAATACCATGCAGCCATCAACGACCTACCGCTCAAAAAGGCTGCCGGCCTAGATCAGATCTCTAATGAAATGCTGGAGAACCTGAGCCAGAAGGGCCATGAAGCACTGCTCGAACTCTTTAATCGGTCCTGGCTATCGGGGGTGGTCCCGACTGCATGGCGCCGCGCGAAGATTATTCCAGTACGTAATGAAACGAGGAAAGCCAGCTAACAGAATCGACTCGTACCGGCCAGTTAGTTTGACCAGCTGTTTGGCTAAACTCATGGAAAGGCTCATCAAGAACAGACTGTCTCACTGGATGGAATCTCAAAATATCCTCGACTGCAGGCAGGCTGGCTTCAGGTCCCTCCACTCCACAGAAGACCATGTCATCCGCCTTGTCCAATCTGTGGTTGATGGTTTCTCATCCCAGAAACCTCCCAAACGCACCCTACGGGCACTCATCGATTTTCAGCGAGCCTTCGACACAGTCTGGAAAGGGGCCTGTTCAGGAAACTGCTTGACCTAGGCCTCCCCACATGCGCAGTCCGTTGGCTAAGAAACTTTCCCTCTGATAGGCTTGCAGCTGTGGAATTCAACGGGGCAATTAGTAATTTCACGGGGCAATTAGTAATTTCAGGAAATTCCATCATGGTGTTCCACAGGGCTGCTGCCTTTCACCCTCTGTTTCTGCTGTTCATCAATGACATCCTCCATCAACTTCCAGCCGGGGTGCATGCTTCCTTGTTTGCTGATGACCTGGCCATTTGGGTTCAAGACACTTCTTTACCCAGGGCCCAGACCATAATGCAGCAAAGCTTGGACTCTATCGTGCAATGGACGAAGAAGTGGAAGCTCCAAATTAACCCTCAGAAGTCCGAGTGCAGTGTCTTTACCACCTGTAACAAGGAAGCTAACTTCAGACCTCACCTGACGATTGACG
Organism: Trissonchulus latispiculum; assembly: GCA_030248195.1. Taxonomy (NCBI): domain Eukaryota; kingdom Metazoa; phylum Nematoda; class Enoplea; order Enoplida; family Ironidae; genus Trissonchulus; species Trissonchulus latispiculum. Next base: position 64,876 of record JASAND010025362.1, read on the forward strand.
GCCAACAAATCCCTTTCACTCCCAGTCCAGTCTTCTTGGGAGTGACCTTTGACCGCCTACTAAACTTTGGCGCTCATGTGGCAAAGCTGAAATCGAAAGCCTCTCACCGGATGAAGGCTCTCAGCGCGGTCGCTAGCACCAAGTGGGGCTGTTCCAAAGAAGATCTTCGCCTGCTGTATCTATCTTTCATCCGGTCGGCCATTGACTACTGTGGTGGGGCTTGGATGTTCTGCCAGAACTCATATTGAAACCCTGGAGAAAATTCAGAATGTGGCAGCGAGATCTATAACAGGATGTCTCAGGGCGGCCCCTATCGAAATCCTTCAGCTAGAAGCCAACCTACTACCGATCTCTCTCAGATCCCAGCAATTGGCTGCTGAATCCTACGAGCGATCAATCAGGTTACCCGACAGTAACCCTAGGAAGCTGATGTGTTCCGCCCCCCAGACTGCTCTAGATCTCTCAAGTCCCAGACTTCCTGGAGAACGGCGGCGGCCGGTTCCTCCGAGAAGGCCGGTCTGGGGAATATTCGAAGAGAACTATTGAAATCATCTGATCTGGTCCATCCAAAGGACCGTTTCGCCCCCGTGACTGCATACCCTACGCTGACGACCAGATGCCGGAGGTCGGATCCGCCGGAAGCCAGGAAGCAGGTTGCCCTGGCAACTCTTGCCGCATTGCCCCCGGCGAATATTATCATCTGGACAGATGGTGCAGCCAAAGGCGGAGTCACAAACGGTGGAAGCGGAACCCTGATAACCTTCACAGACGGTACGGAGCCGGTTAAATTCTGCACGCCCGCGGGACAACTCTGCTCCAGCTTCCGCGCTGAAATGTTGGCGGTCCACACAGCTCTCCAATGGCTTACCGACAACTCCCACCTACTGCCGGAGAACTGCAAAGTCAGAATCTGTACTGACTCGCAATCCGTTGTCCGACTACTCCGGGCTGGGGTACGTGACTCCTTCAGCGAACTATTGTCCAGCGTCTGGAACCTGCTTCGTAGGCTGAGAAATCTCAACCTCACAGTTCAGTGGGTGCCTGGACACGCGGGCCTGCCAGGCAACGAAGAAGCAGATGAACTGGCTGGTACTGCAGCTACCCTACCACAGTTTGATGTCCCTGTCGACCTCTCCACAGCTAAGGCAGCAATCCGCAGGCACTTTACCTCATCCTGGCACCACCACCTCTCTCATCCTCGGGCCCTTGCTATCTATGGGAGGCTGGGGCCAGTCTCTCCCCAGTCTGAAGCTTCCTTAGGGAGGCATGACAGATTCCTCCTCAGCCAGCTTCGCAGCGGTAAATCGTGGCTGCTGGCTTCTTACCGGCACACTGTTGACCCTACCAGGTTCCCATCCCCCAACTGTACCCGCTGTGACTCAAGCCTCCCAGATACTATTGATCACTTCACTTGTTACTGCATTGCCCGGCACTAACCAACCAACGTCTGGCCGAACTAGGCCCGACCCCAGACCTATCATGTCTCCGCACCGACCCTGAGCCTGTTCTTCGCTTCTTGGGTAGCAGTGGCCTCCTTGGAGTCCACCGAGTATAGGATTGCCCATCCTGATCGACCACCGAAGACGACGACGACGACGAAGCTCGATGGACTGACAGCGGTGAAACTGTTATTTCTGACCCTAAAGGAAGGCCTTCATATATATAAACTGTTTTTTCCGGTGGCACCTCCCATAACCACGGAGTTGCTTTTGCCATCCGTCTTAAATATGCTTCGTGCGTGAAATCATTCGTTCCCCTGTCCGATCGACTTGCCGTCTTAGAAATTGACTCTATCGTGCCAATCTCAATCATTGCTGTTTACGCACCGACAGATTGCGCTACCCCTGAAACAAAAGACTCTTTCTATACTGACCTCTCCCATTGTGTTCTGAGCGTACCACGGCAGAATTGCTGTATCATCGCCGGAGATTTGAATGCTGAAACAGGGACTGATTACTCAGCTTTTTCGGATGGGATGTGATGGGCCGCTTCGGATATGGTCATTTAAATGACAACGGCACCAGAAGGCTCTCATTTGCTTCTGCGCATCGTTTTGTCTGCTGCAATTCGCTATTCCGACATAACCCGCGTCTCCGTCCTACTTTTTACTCCAACGATCATCGCACTGTTAAGCAGCTGGATCACATCCTTGTAAGCCGCCCATTTCGTTCTGCCTTTGAAGACGTGCGAGTCTTATCCCGTGCAGATGTAGGATCAGATCACAAGCTAGTCCTCGCCAAACTGCGTTTCCATCTGAGGATCCAAAGGTCTGCCAAGCGAACAACTGCAAATGATTTTGGGGTCCTGGCTAATCCCGAAATTCGAAACGGATACAATTTGGTTGTTCGAAACCGCTTCAGCGAGCTGCCAAACGATGACGAAGATCTGAAAGTGGCCTGGAGCAGCATGAGGTCAGGCATTGAGTCAGCGGTATCGGCAGGTTGCCCCCACTCAAGGACAAAGTCAAGAAAATGGATTTCTGATTCCACTCTTGCTCTCGTGGAAGAAAGACGCTCTACATCCGTTCGCTGGCAACGTTCACGCCTCTCGAGACAAATCAAGCGTTCGCTGAAGACTGACGAGAATAATTATTTGGCGGAGCGAGCTGCTGAAATGCAAGGAATATCATATACCGGAAATATAACTGTCCTCTACCGAACTATTCACGAGCTGGCGGGCCAAAAACCTCCTAGTCTCCCTTCCGTCCCAAATGATGCTAACGGAGTTCCTCTGAGATCTCCACACGACAGCGAGTCCCGTTGGGCGGAGCATTTCTCTGATCTATTCAACCGTCCTGAACCTCCCCAACGTGACCCAGATCTGAGAGGGCAATTTCCTCCTACTAATGATTCAGTCAGCCTGGAGGCTCCTACTCTCGAGGAAGTGCGACGAGCCATTAAAGCCCTTAAACTGAAAAAAGCACCGGAAACCTGTGGCATCACCGCAGAAGCTCTGAAGTCTCTGGATGATGATAATATGGCTCTTGTCGACTTGCTCGGTAAAATCTGGCAGAGAAGACGGGTTCCACAGGATTTCAAAGATGGCATCATCATACCGTTTCACAAAAAGGGCAGCAAACAGGAGTGTTCCAATTACCGCGGGATAACACTACTATCTATCGCAGGAAAAGTTCTCGCCATGATTTTGCGCTTCCGTCTGCTCGACCTTTATGACCAGAAAATTCAAGATCAACAGGCCGGATTCAGGCCTGGCCGTGGTTGCATAGACCAGATCTTCACTCTCCGCCGCTGTATCGAACGTCGATTACGTCATGACCAGCCCACTGTCGTATGCTTCGTAGATTTTGCAGCTGCCTTCGACAGCGTGGATAGGCCTTCTATGATTTCTGTGTTGCGGAAGTGCGGGGTGCCTGAGCTGTTCACAGATATCATAAGTGACCTATACCACAACGCATCATCTTGTGTGAGAACACAAAGAGGCCTCTCCCGGAGTTTTCCTGTCACAACTAGCGTGCGGCAAGGATGCGTGTTATCACTCATGCTGTTTAATCTAGTCTTAGATTGGATTATGTGCAAGGCTGTTGAAAACACTGACGGTGTACAGTGTAGCTGCAGCGATACCATTGCCGATCTGGATTACGCGGACGACATCGCCATCATGCAACCAGACGCTGCATCTTGCCAAAGTCTGCTCGACCGTATTGCTTCTATTGCGGGCATGCTTGGTCTTCGAATAAAACCTTCCAAGACCAAGGCGATCTATTTCCATCTGCCCGACCAACCCGCTCTGTCGATCAATCAGGAAGATATCGAAGTTGTTAGTGAGTTCGCCTACCTCGGATCCGTTATCAGTGGTGCAAAGCTATCAGCTACAAAGGACATCGAAATGAGGATAGCAAAGGCCTCTTGCACTTTCGGTCAGTTGAAGCGACACGTCTTCTGTCGGACGGATCTGTCGACATCGCTGGAAATGCGAGTCTTCAATGCCTCCGTTATATCCGTGCTACTGTACGCCTCTGAAACGTGGCCTGTCAGAAAAGTGGACATCGAAAAGTTGGAAATATTCCAAATGTCCTGTTTGCGCTCTATCTTGAGAGTAAGCCGACTCCAGCGGTTCCACAATGCAGAGATTCTAGACCCTTGTGAACACCAGCCGAGTGTCGAACCCTTATTCGAAAAACGGCGGCTTCGTTGGTTAGGACACGTAGCTCGAATGAACCCAATTTGAAGCTGCCATGCCATTTGGCGAAATCCCAAACCTGCGACGTGGCGTTGTGTCAGAACTGCAGAGAAATGCACGTGGGATAGCCTGGTTTCAAGAGACTTAGCCTATTTAAAGCAAGGATATGGTTCAGTAAATTGGAGCAATCACTTTGTGGACATCATTATAGATCTAGCAACGGATCGGGTTCAATGGCGACGGATCGTACTGGGTCAGGCCACAGCGGATGCACGACGTCATGCTCTTGTGCCTTAAGTCAA
>JASAND010025363.1:0-13178 GCA_030248195.1 Trissonchulus latispiculum
ATAATTTCACCATCAGTTACTCAGTCAGTAGTCAGTCAGTACCTTAAAACTAAATTACAAAATTACAAATTTAACTTTTGGCAGTTTCACCTTAGTCACAATTTTGATTTTCTCAAATGTAGCTTATTTATGCCTACGTTATTGTTAGTTAAATAATGCAAAGGCGTGTCTAGCAACATTAATAAGCTGCTAAAGTTTCTTTATAAAACTGATAAAGCAAGCACCAGCTTATATAGTGCATCTATTATGCAATATATTGCCATTTGGTATTGCAGGTTGCGCTGCGTCTGGAGTCCACGAGAACAGCTGGCGGGCCAAAAATCATTAGTAATCTTTAAGACAAGTTCCTCGTGACACTTGCAAACATTTACAATTTCAACAAACAGAAAACCGCTTCTCTGAATGCAGTCGGTGCAGAGTTTTGCGCAATTCAATCGAAGTATGTTACTGGTGGAAACATAAGAAAACTTGCATAAGTTTGGAGCTGAAAATTTGAAGCTTGAAAAGAGTATAATAGAAGGGTTTCTGTGCGTTATTTTAAGGGAGGATTAGCTGCAACCCAACCCTCAAGCTGCAAGCTTAGCTAGAGTTCTGGTGTGTTGTTAGCTTACCGAAACTTTGCAGGCAATTGCTGGCTGACGTTTTGCGTTTGCAGGCACTTACGTCCGTACTGGTTGCTACATTTTAAGTCATTTTTTGTGTGAATTTTTCACATTTTCTATCAGGTAGGTCTCTTTCATTTGCCCTTTGATGAATTGGGTTCGACCCTCTGACATTTGTTTGACCTGGAAAAATGAAGCAAACCTGTTAGGGCAAATTTTTGAATGACTGAAGACTACCTGATACATGACAAATGATTAGATATTTCATTTATTATTTTGTGAAGATCATAAAAATGCGTACTTTTTAATTTAAGTTTAGGTTTTAATCGGGTTGTACCTAATCTATATCTTTTAATTTTATTGCCATTTATTGCTGCTCATTTATTTTATTTATTTATTTTATTGCTCATTTAATTCTGATTTATTGATTAATATGTTGTTTTGCAGGTGCGACCATGAGTACCTACATGTTCGATGACCAGCCTTCCAGAGAGGGAGGTCCTCAGGTATATTTAAGTATATATTTTCTGAAAAACCAACCTAAATTATTTTTATCTAGGAATACTGTAGCTGAGCCAATCGCAAAAGTGTATCAAATATATTACAGATTGCATATCAAACATTATATATCAGAATGACAATATATACTGTCCTATTAGAAATTTTTGTGATAAAAGATTCAATAGCATCTCTTGCAAGAAAATAACTCTGCAAATACCTTAACTGATCTAGTAAATTTGATTTGTTTTTCAGGGGATCTGCGGAGATGACGAAGTAAGTAACCAGCATTATTTTGTTGTCAAAACAAGTATCTAAATGTATCAACAGAATTCCCATGTTCTCCGATTATTGACGCAAAATGAAGCATTATATAGTAGAGTTTATTTGCCTTGAAATGAAAGATCATGAGAATTTTCAGGTTTTAGAATTTACCACTGTCACATCAAATATGACAGGAAACCTTAGAATTTGATATTTTAGGAATCCCAGAGAAAGCAGGAAGAGCGTGATCGTAAGAAGGCGGAAGTGCGCAAACGTTTGGAAGAAGCCGGTCGCGCTAAGAAGGCCAAGAAGGGTTTCTTGACGCCGGAGCGAAAGAAGAAGCTTCGAGTAAGTTCTTAGATTTTGCTTTTTCATCGGTGAAACGGGCTAAATTTAGCATGCAAACGTAGCTAAAAGTTAGTTCCTTCTTTCACCTTTTACAAAAATATGGGATAATTCGGTCTCCGACGATTCCAAATTTCTAATAATTGTTTTATTGTCTATAATATTGTATGTTTTTCCTCTATTCCTCGAGTTTTGAAAAGAGTGCATTTACGCTTTCATTCTATTTCTCTACATAATATAAATGGGACCAAGAGTTGCAATCTAACGTAACCGTAATCATAATCATAATCGTATCTTATCGTAATTGTTGACTTTTGATGTGACTTATTTCAGGTTGTTGACGGTTTGCAGTTTACAATTTGGTTCTTTTTCTTCAGTCTGTCGCATTTTCTTATTTCAGAAGCTGTTGATGCAAAAGGCTGCTGAGGATCTGAAGCAGCAGCAACTCTTGCGAGAACAGGAACGACAGAGAATTCTCAGTGAAAGGATCGTCGCTTTGCCAGACGTTGACGGAATCAACAACCAAGGTACAAAAGAACTACTACACTAAAGTCTGACACAAAAATGTGTGTACAAAATCTGTAAGGCCTCCAGTGAACTAAATAAACGTCGTAACCCCATAAAACCATATATTATCGGAATCCTTGCAGCGAGACGGGCATTTTTATAAATTTAAAATTTTTTAAAATTTCAAAAATTTTAAAATATCGGTTTTTCGTGGAATTTTTTCGGACCGTTCAAGGTATTAAGCTCATTCTTTCAGAAAACTTTCCCATTCGAAGACGCATCGATTGACACAAGAACGGAAAAAATCGGTTGAGAAATAAGCATTTTATTCTAAAAACTAGTTTTTCCATTTTCTTTGATGTTTGCCGCTTTTTGCAGCTTTGACTGGTTATTACTCGCGACCCGCTCAACGGAAAATTTTTGCGATTAGATTTTCAGGACCGACTAGGCAATGATTTTTCAAACAATATCCCTGATTTCAGCTGGTTTTTGGCTCTCTTTGATGATTCGCCGTGATTTGACTGAAGCAGTGTAAACCAGAGTTGGTCGCGGGCCGGATTTTTGCTACCCGCCCCGGCCCGCGGCCCGCAGAAGGGTACCCGCCCCGCCCCGCCCCGCGGCCCGCGGCCCGCAGACAAGTGATACCCGCAAGAAACCCGCAAAAATTTTTCGCCCTACTTTTGTGGAAAACTAAGTTATAACGGCTATTTTCATTTTTTAGGTATGTCTGTTTTATCGTTAACTTTCTTAGTGCGAAATTACACTGAAATAATCGTAAAAATGCGTTGCAAGCAAATAGTGCATCAGATTTTTTGAAAATTAAAACAAACAATGAAAAACAAAATTTCTTGATGACTTTCGAAAAAGCTTGACATTTTAAGGTGACATCTAAAACTTTAACAAGAAGAAATAGGAACAGGAACGGAAGGATATGATTTCAGTAACAAGAACAGAACGAAATCGGATAAAACTCCAGGAACCGAAACATGAAATTAAAAAGATCACCAGGATCACAAGGTCTCCACATGACCTGCTTCGATATTACCTTGCATGTAATGTCACTATGACTTTTCTTAATATGCGGATTTAGTCTAGCAAATAAAATTTTTATACATTGACCGACCACCCGCAAGCTCAAATTTGCTTTAAGGTGGAAATTGTGGGTGTAAAATAAACCCCTGTTTGGAATTAGACTCTCGTTCCTGTTACTGACATTAAACTGGAATTGTGGTTGCTGCAAACAAACATCTGTTTTCGGTCTTGCTCCTGAAAATGAATTTCCTTCCGGTTCGTAAAAATAGGTCTCCGTTCCTGTTCTTGTTAGAACCCAGTTTTTGCTCCTATTCCTAAAATTAGGTTTCCGCTCCTTTTAAAGGCAGTTTTGTTCCTATTCATGGTCCCGTTCCTGGTTCCTTTGTCGCTGTTACCTGTGCCTATATTGTCTTTAGTTCGTAGTGACTTATTTTTAATCATAAACAAGAATACTTCTATCTGGCAACAGATTAATATTAAAAACTAAATAAATATTTGTGAAAACTCATTCAACTAAGTTCAACTAAATTAATACAATTCTAGGTTTACTAAGCAAACGTCTCTAAACCTTGTAGACTCAGGAGCTGTGTCGGATAAGAAGACTGAAAATCTTACAGTATATAGTCACGCAAACATTTAAGTTTTATCGGGTTTGAATTGCTGAAAGATATATGAGTCGTCGTCGTCGAAAGATTTGATGACTGGTCCGCTCTTTTAAACAAAGTAGCACAGACCCACTATTACAGTTCAGAAAACTTTCTAAACTAAATGAGAGGTGAAATTTGTGAAAATACAAATGCAGTATGTTCTGTTTAACTAGTAAATTTTACTTAGTTTTAGACAAAAATAGTTAAAATTTTTAGGTTAGGCCCGCACAGATACCCGCGCGGATGGTGCGCGTATTGAAATTCGGTGATACCCGCCCCGCCCCGTGGGTACCCGCGGGTACCCGCGGCCCGCGACCAACTCTGGTGTAAACTAGCAAAAACCAGCTGAAATAAGGGATATTGTTTAAAAATTCACTGCTGACGCAAGATAAGTCGTAGCAACAAAACTTTTATACCGTTGGATTCAGCTCAGCTTTAACTTTATGATTATGTTAGTTTTACTTACTTTTGCTAATTTTGCTTTGCCGAAATTTTGGGTCAAAAAGTGGTATTTTTCAAAAAATCGAGTTTCAAAATTTGAAATACCACATATATCATGTGAAAGCGGACGCCTAGTCGGTCCTGAAAATCTAATCGCAAAAATTTTCCGTTGAGCGGGTCGCGAGTAATAACCAGTCAAAGCTGCAAAAAGCGGCAAACATCAAAGAAAATGGAAAAACGAGGTTTTAGAATAAAATGCTTATTTCTCAACCGATTTTTTTCCGTTCTTGTGTCAATCGATGCGTCTTCGAATGGGAAAAGTTTTCTGAAAGAATGAGCTTAATACCTTCAACGGTCCGAAAAAATTCCCCGAAAAACCGATATTTTAAAATTTTTGAAATAAAAAATTTTAAGCCTTATAGAAATGTCCGTCTCGCTGCAAGGATTCCAAAAATATATGATTTTATGGGGTTACGACGTATATTTAGTTCACCGGAGGCCTTAGAGATTTTGTACACACATTTTTGTGTCTGACTTTAGTACTGTACGCTGCATTACGCCACAGTATTAACTTATATCGCCTAGGATGTTTATATGTTTGTTTTATTTAATTTACGCATATTGTAATTTTCTGTTTCCGTGCCACTTGGTTTTTTATTTTGTAACTCAATCTATTCAATTTACTCTAACAACATTTACGTTTTGCTTTTATGGGGACTTTTGAATATTTTCTTTCATGACAAATTTGTTTTAAGTTTTTAGTCTTTTTACTTTACTTCACATTTTGTAGGACTAACACTAAATTCAAATTTATCACTTTCTTGTCGCGTTAAAAGTTAGCATAGGATAGAATCCTGAAAAGAACAAAAGGACTGGATTTTTGTTCAGTTTGCCTACTTTTTTTAGTTATTGAGTTGTTGTTTTATTTTGAAGAGGAGCTCCTTAATATGGGTATGTCCGTAATTTGTTTCTTCTTGAGCTGGACCTAAAACTTTGTTTATGACAGAGGAAGAGTTCAAACTTATTGACCAAACGTCTGGTGCTAACTTTATGAATTTTCGTAACCTGCATATATACCTACCATCAGCAGTAGCAAGTCAGCGGTTTGGGATATAATCGTGTGTGCTCGGCCTACCGCGCCTTATATCGGGCCTCCGGGCCCGGGCCTGACACCGGGTCTTTAGGCCTACCGGGCCTGCTGGGCCTTGAGTCGGGCCCAGGCCCGGTCCGAAAAATTTCTTAACGGCACAACACTAGTGACAAGTATATACCCATTCAGTGTCAGACTAGGACTGTATTACGGCTCGCTGCCAGGCCCTGCCCGGAGGGCCGACGACACAGGTGGACAAGGGGGGGGGGAAGGGGGAGGGGGAAATTGCCCCCCTCGGCGAAGTCGTCCACAAGGGGTCGCAAAATTGCTCCCACAAGGAAATAAGAATAAGAAAATTGGCCACAAGGGGTATGAAAATTGCCCAAAAAATAGGTTTTACGTCTAAAATTTCCAAAAATTTTCCGGCTTCGCCGGAACTTTTCACTTAAAATCACTATTTTTGGCAAGAAAACGTCCGAAAAACGCGTCGTTTTAGCTAAAAAAATGACTGTTTTTTGTTAAAAAATGGCAAAAATCGCTTAGAAATCGCCTTCAAATATACCCCTAAGAAAAATCGCTCTCACAAGGGGTACCCAAATTTGTTTCCACAAGGGTCAGTGAAATTTGACCTCCCGTTCAGGTATGGCCGACGACCAAAGTTCACGGTTCGGGCCGGTCCACGGGCCGAGTTTCCGGCCTGCTCCTATTATTTTTGTGAGATTTTACTAAAGAAAAATAACTCGAATGTTTTGCTTGAAAGAGTTTTTGTGGTTCTTGATCATGTTTCGTGCACATTAACACTGCTCTTTTCAGGAATTAGTTTCAGCGTTTTCATTTAATAAATGTTACTTTCTAGTCTGTTTCAATTAAATAGTCGATTAAATTAAATAAATGCTAGATATCCTTCAAATTTTAACGCTATCTGTATAATCAGTATGCTTATGCTCATTTCTTGATTCGTGAAATTTGATGATTTCTTGATTTCAGATGTTGTACAGCACAACTCTGTCGTTCAAAACATTCGGAACAAGCACTTCAAACTGTTAAAGTTCGGAAAAGCAATTTAAACTGTGTTCATTTCAAAAGCTGGTGCTCAAAATTAATGTCAAATCTGTCAATTCATTCTGTCAATTTTGCGATTACAACATAGAAGCTTCAAAACTGAATTTCAATAATAAATTTGGAATTTGTCTATAATTTGCACTTTCTTAAAAAATAAAAAATTTTATTTAGGGATTAGGCGGGCCGAAATATTTGGCCGCTGTACACGTAACTTATTACTCCCGTAAATTTTTACTCCCCAGTAATAAATTCCTAGGAAATTATTACTCCCAGTAAAGATTTCCTAATAAAATTTTACTCCCCCAGTAATAATTTCCTAGGAAATCTTTACTCCCCTTAGGAAATTTTTACTACCCTAAAATAGGAAAATGTGTGAATCATTGTTTAACATTTTGGAAATTGCACCCGAGACTTGATAGTTCCGTCGTACTCAAAGAAAGTGGTCCTCAAATAGTTTCTCAGAAATTATGCACTATATAGCAAGCAGCGCAGCGCAGTGTTTAGTTATTGAGTATTTCCTTGGTAACAATAATTGAGCATTGCTCCTCTCTGCGTTATATATTTGCGCAAATACACTAAAGCAAAGCTATACATGCACTGTTGTAAAAGGTTTTAAATTTTAATTCTGTTCTCTTTTAAACATTAAATAAAGTACATCTAAAAAATTATATTGTTCCCCTTACCTCAATATCGAAACTGAAAAATATAATTACTTGATTGTAGCGCTTTTAAGTCCCCCCTCCGCTAACAAAAGATACTGAGATACAGTTACCAAACATAGAGATAAGGCAGATTTACAGATGAGAGCCCCCGCAGAGTTGGAAGTGGGTCGCGGGTACCCGCGGGTCGACTTTCAGGTCAGTGGGTACCCGCCGGTCAGAGCGGGTCAAGAGTTATTTTTGCTCATACCAATTTTTCGCTAAATTTTGGGCTAATTCCACCAGAAAATTTACAATTTTATGTTAAATTTTCAATTTTTCTTTAACTTTTGGCTCTTTTGAATGTGTTTATACATTATAATGTTGCTTTTATGATAAAATTGTTTATTTCTATTGAATCTGTCTTAAATCTTCAGTCATAAATATTTCAGTAAAATTTCCCTGACATACTCATTGGCATAAATTGTTTATTATCACTGAAACCTTTACTTACTTATCAATTACTGGGGGGGGAGTAAAAATTTCCTAGCGGGAGTACAAATTTCCTAGGAAATTATTACTGGGGAGTAATAATTTCCTAGGAAATTATTACTGGGGAGTAATAATTTACGGGGAGTAATAATTTACTGTTACATACACCGGGCCGAAACATATCACGGGGCCGGAAGGGCAGAGAAAAATTAAAAATTCTGCCCGTGCAGGTCTATAATTTAGACTCGCCATTAAAGTTTAAATATAAATATCTGGCTGAGAGTTATCTTTAGTTTCGCCTTTGTATTGAGCTTGCTCAGTATTTTTTGGGACATTGAAGAGTGATTAAACTGAAACTGGTAAAACTTAAACTTCGCTGTAAATTTTTAAAAACAGACTTTTATCCTCGAAACTTGGTAAAATATATATCCGAAAGTAGTTGAACGAACTCTCCAGTTGATCTCTGGGTTTTCACCTCAATGGTGATGTTTAATCATTAATCGAGCAAAGCTGTGTAATTGAAATAACTGAGAGAATCAAACGGTATAAACGAAAATGATGAAAGTTTGAGGATTCATGGAAAACCTAATTGGAAAACCTAATTATCAAAGTTTTGTAAATCCAAAAATATATGACGAACTGTGTTAAGCGAAAGCTCTCTATGTGCGGAACAAGTGCACCATCACGAACCCGTCTTCGACAAAATTATTAACAAAACTAAAACTAAAAATCAAAAATTAAAAATAAAACAAAACGCAAAAATAATTGCGGCAAGCCCATTCATTTTATAATTTTCAGATTTTTGACTGTTTTTCATGTTATTTATTTTATGTTATTTTTAGTTAGCTTTATTGTTTACAGCTGAGTTAGAAAAGATTGCAGGGCAAATGAAAGATTTGCTATTGAAACTGGAGAATGAAAAGTATGACCTTGAATTTGAAGTCCGACAGAAGGACTTCGAGGTAAGCAGGCAGGAATTAGTAGAATCAATTTCTTTTGACATTGACACAATTTTTGGAAGAAACTGGCACAAGTTAAATTGTTTGAGAACATAAAAACTAAACACTGCTTGAAACCTAGTGAACCTGTAAGTCTTTATTTTCTTGTGGTAATAAGATCCACTGAACAACTGAGTTTGGGTGCGCAACAAAATTTGTGTCAATGCCAATGACTGAACAGACGGAATGAATTTTGGAGGATATTTTCAACTAATATCTGATCTATTTAGTGTTCCACAATCTCCAAAACCCATCCCTTCTGTTAATACAAATGTCTAAAATTATATTTTGATGACAGCTGAAGTTAGTGATTATAGGGAGCTTGAAAAAATAGCCAACAAGATGAAGGAGGTGCTTCTAAAGCTTGCCGACGCTAAGTATGACCTTGACTTTGAAGTCAGGCAAAAGGATCTTGAGGTATCATAACAAATCTAACCCTCTGTTTGGAATTGCTGTGGCTACCAATAATCAATAACATGCCGCCTTTTGTGTTTGCATTTTGCTAACATCGCCAATCATTGAAACTGCACTAAACCCTAAAGCATTTCCTTTTGATCAACATTGATATGATCTGTCGGTCGATGGTTAGGCTGCCAGCTACAAAGCTTCCTCAATTCTCTTTGAGCAAGGACTAAGCTTAATAGGTTCGGTATGAGGAGAGCTCTAGTTAACAAATAGCAATTCTGTGGTTAGAAGGGTCAGTACAGGCGGTTGACAGAGTATCTACCGTCAGTAGAGCCTCACGAAGATATATTTATGCAGATATGGATCAACTTGAATCCCGATGTAAGCTTAAAGAAATATAACTCAAGTCAAATGGAAATTTTCGTTTCCGAAAATTACCAAACTTGTTTTGACGGTGATCTGCTGAGCTGGATATTGAGGAATCTGATTTTGAGATGCTCATTGTGAAACGTTCATTCGTATTGTACCTGTTCCTTATTCGCATAACGAAGGGACCATTAGCTAGCTTAGCCTAGTTCAGAAAACCTCAACCCCGCTGTCCTCATCGAAATCACAGACCTCCATTGCAGGATCTGACAGGAATTTTCATTCTCCAGAAAGGCTGAATACTTATAGTTTAGTGTCCTTTCATCTAGTGCAAACAACATTAGATCAATACAGCAAATAGTTGTTGAGGGTTTTTGCAAAAATACTAAATTCCGAATTTCTGTCCTCCAATTCTCACGTCTAGCCGGTGATAATTGGCCCCTTTAGATTTTAGCACCACAAGATTTTAGTTATGGTTAACGGACCAGTATGAAGCAACTATTCAGCTGCTCTCCTCTCCCTAGTTGTGCGCCACACCGAAGCGTTATAGTCCGTCTTGCTGCGTAGTAAGAAAAAATTATACCAATCCACTAGCGCTACAATGTTAACTTCTAACAAAATGTAATGGTCAACTAATGCTTTTTATAAACATTCGACAGGACTTTATACGAAGTCAAAATACGATTTATTAACATCTGCTTGCAGTTAATATGAAAACTATTTGTTAAAGTTAAGCAACTGTGTGTTAGCAAAATAGCGTAGTATACATCAAATCAATTTTCAAGCCTGGCATCAGCTATAAAATGACTTAAAAAGTTGCCGCTAGGCTTGAAACTGCTCTTGGATATAGTTATCTTTATCTCTCATTTCTAGTTTATGTATCTCACAATTAAATCTTATATACAGTATATCAATTATTTAATTAATCACACTCGTCTTTTTACTCTCCAAACTATACGGGAATAATAATTTAAATTGGGTAGGTATTTATCCTGCTTCCGTCTTAAACGAAGTTGGAATTGTTAATTTTACTGGTTTTGACCCAATTTCTATGATTTCAGATCAATGAACTGACAATTGCTGTCAACGACTTGCGAGGCAAATTGTAAGTGTTACATTACAAATTTTTCGGTAAAATGGATAAGCTTAGATCCTGGATGTCGCTTTACTCTGTAAGTGACTAGGTTGCAAAGTGGCTGTTAGTTTGTCGCATCTCGCATCGGGGTATACCATCAGTAAAATAGGAAAGCGTACCGTCATCTCTGACTCCTGATTGCTCTCATTACCTCTCGCGTCAAGCTTTTATCTGCAGTGATAAAGAGTGAAGAACGCTAGTAAAAAGGACTCATGCTCTGAGAATGTTAATGTAGAAATTGTTCCTCAATGATTGTTCATGTTGTCGTTGTTTATAGTATTCTATTTAATTGTTTATTTCAGCGTCAAGACAACCTTGAAGAAAGTCAGCAAATATGATAACAAGTAAGCTTAGAATCTACCACGGGCAATTTCATGGTCAGCATGAATTGGTTAAGGTTATTTCTGGCTAGCATGCGAAAGGTTTAATGGCTTAATATTCGAAAAGCTTTTCTACTTGAACATTTAGCTCTGCGCAAATCTGGTAGTGACTTCCTATTGCTTACACCGCTCGTTTGTTGTCTATTGGTAAAGATATTTTCAGTCTTTTAGCAATTTATCAATTCCTTGTTTCTATTATAAAACTAGAGCCAATAAGATGTTGAAAAAAATTAAAGTCTGGGGAAAATACAAACAAACCTGCTCGACTTGTGCTATCCTGGTGACGGTTTATTTTAATTGGTGATGGATTTTTGCTTTTTTCTCTGTGAATGTGAGATCGTATAATCATGGTTTGTGCAGATTCAAGAAGCTCCAGAACATGAAAGTCAAGTGAAGGAAAGGATTTCCGTTCCAATCTGAAAAACATCAAGAAGGACACGTACGGTGTTGAAGCACTACTGGCGGGGTAAAACAGATTTTCTCTTTATAAGGACTATAAAAAAGTCTAAGGTGCATGAACTTTTGCCGCATGATTTCTCTAAAACTTTAAAATTTCTTACACTCTAGACAAATGCGGAGTTTATGTAAGTCTTTTGTCTTTGATATTACCTTAATGTAGAAAAAACATAAATAAGAGATACCACCAAGTTTCAGTTACGCCCGAGTCGGGCTAACAAAAGAAGTCCTTTTTGAGTTGCGTAAATTAATCAGATGATCATTCATTGGCGTTGTTTTACCAAGACCTAGGGGCGATAAACGCCTGGCTCTTCCTAAGCCGTCAACACCCTTCGGAAATGTGGCTGGTCGGTTCACAAAAGAATGGGCTGTGACTATCACTATGATTGTACTGTACAGTTGCACATATATTTAAACAAAAGTTGATATTTTAAATTGAGAAGAGCTATAGTTTACATTTGGATAGTATTTTCCCTTTAGCAGAAGAAAGAGGGTGAAGAGCCTGCGGAAGAAGCAGAAGCCTAAACCACCGCAGTTTCTTCCTTCCAATGTTTTGTTCTTTTTTCTGAATGCTCCTTCTACCACCTCCCTGTCTTTCCCTATTGGAGTAGAAATTTACCAGTCATGTAAATACTGGAATAAATCTTCTGTGCCAAAGAATGCGCAAATCAACGATTTGGTAAAAGGACGAAAATTTTCCTTTCTAGTGAACTGTGCTCATTTTCTTGTAGTCTCTGTTTGTTGACGTTTTTGAACTTTGGTTGCTTTCTTAGTGCTTTCTGGTGACGGTATACTGCATGTGTAGTCATATAAAATTTAGTATTACATAGTGTGACTGGTAAATATACTGTACTGCAATAATTGGAAAGAGAGAGACGAATACTTAGAGAAAAGTACACATAGCATGCTCGAGCTAACTAGAGGTACGTGCACTTGGTGAACGGTACTATCTCTAGTGTCCGCATCTTTATTTGATTGTGTTTGATATTATCTATAATCAGGCATTTGAGTACGGTATTCTGTGGAAGCAAAAAGAAGTAGAAAATCTGCAAAGACTGATCCAGCACTGGTGAGTGATCCTATAGAATGTATTGTGCATATCCTATACTCGCGCACCTGGATGGTGGAACAAGAAAACCAAGAAGATAAGTCAAAGGCAGGACGACAGACGTCAGACACCCTTACCCTTGTACGCACAAACCAGGAGCTAGAGAACGAAGGTAAGGACGATGCTTCAAGTTTTCTCACTCAGGATTGAAAGTAAAGATTTGGACCAGCCGGGGACTCAGATCGCATTTGACTCGAATCAGACCACGAGTCAGACATGCTAAACCGCTGTGCCTTCAGGACCATCCAGATGTATCTCACATGTGTGACTTATCAATCTATTTTAAGTCTCTTCTCTACATAATTAACTGGATAATACTAGATCATTTTACCGAAAATATAGGTGAGTTAGTTCAAGCACCAAGAAAAGCACAAAATTTTGTACAGATTTCCATATTTCTACCATGCCTTCATTAATTCAGTAATCAGTTGTTCGATTCATTCATTCATTCCCACATATTTTCATGAACTACCTTAGTTAAACTTGTAGAATTTAATTTGCTCAGACACGGTACCACAGACCTGGACACAAATTATATAAGCCAAATCATGTGTACGACTCGAGATCATATAAAATATATGTTAAGTTCAAAACCCGACATTATGCATTTCGCAATCTCAATGGCCTTTTAAAACAAAATTCGACATATACAGCAGGCATTCTTATACAAAACGCGAAATGGATAGCAATAGCTCAGCCCAATCAATTCGTT